>OZ022595.1:14029622-14162122 GCA_963669155.1 Arbacia lixula | reverse complement strand
TATATACACACTGCTGTGTGTGTCGAATGAATGGTCTATACACAATAGTGAGTGTACACTAACCTCTACACTGATGTGTATACGCGTAATGTGTACAGTGTATGCTGTACTGCGTGACAGTTACTTTACTCATGTCGCGAAGTAGAAGAGCCCGGAAAAGTGTAAGCTTTTCAAAAAATGGCTAAATCTTCGGGAAAGAAAGGACAATCAAGCTATATACAACCGTCAAACATGTCTCAGGTAAGTAGTTGATTGACTTATTTACTGTAAGAGAACTTTTGACACTACAAACATGCCATTTTTCAATGACAATGTAGGTAGTGGCCTGCCGTGTTTTCTTTCACAGAATTAGAATACCGACCCTAACTCACACCCCCTTTTGTTTTTAACACCCGCCCCTATTCTATCTCCAGGAAACACAGCCGTCTCCTCTCGCTCTCCTAGCAGCAACTTGCAGCAAGATTGGGACACCTGTGGAGGGCCAGGCATGCGCGGCAAACCAGGGACAGACGGTCACTGTTTTGGGACAAAATGCCGGGCAGACGGTGATTCCTGGAGGAATTCTTAGCGCAGCAAACGCTCAACAATTACAATCACTGGGCTTGCCAGCGGGCATCCCCCTGCAACTCGCCGCGGCCGCTACGCCGCAACAGCAAGGCGGACCAGTGTACATCGAAGTGGGTTCTGCGGGCAACATCACAGCCGCGAATGCAGCGACTTCTAAGGCAGCGAACGGTGCAAATATTGTGAATTTCACTCAACAACCAGCCGGCCAGATAATCACCAATGGAAATATTCAGTATACAATTGTTCCACAACTTCAGATTGATTCAGATGGAAACTTAATTACAGCTCATGTTGCAACACCGGTCAGCGTAAATCAGCCCCAACAGACTGTTGTCCGACAAGCCGCACCAGCAACAACTCAAGCCACGAGTGTGGCTGCACCTAGCAACGTGACACAGTTTGCGTTGCCACCAGGCGGCCAACTTCTGCAAGGAGGGCAAATCATCCAGGCTGTTGCCCCAACTCCGGCTCCGACACAGCAACGCATTGTCCTCGGCTCGCAAACAATTACCCTACAGCTGGCACCGAATGCAATTGTCTCAAATGCGAATTCCCAAGACCAAACTGTTGTGACACCGGTGTACAATATCATCAGCTCAACGCCGCAGAACGGCGGGGAGTCCACTGGGCAGCAAATTATCCAGGACCAAAACGGCCAGATCATCTCAACGAGTAATGCAACGACTGTCCACCATGGGTCAAGCGCGGCCAACACGAACCAGCCGACCATACTGCAAGTCGCTGGCCGACCGGGACAGGTCATCCTCCAACAGCCGCAGCAGATGGGGCAGATGCAACAGATCCAGGTGGGTGGTGTCCCGGCGCAGCAGGCGATCCAGAGCGCTCAGCTCCGGCAAACAGCAGGCAAGGTGGTCGCATCAGTCATCCCGCAACAAATCCAGCCGCAGCAGCAGCAGCAGCAGCAGCAGCAACAACCCACGCAGCAGACGACGCAAACCGTCCAACAACAACAACAGCCCCAGGTGATTCAGATCCACCAGCCCATACAGGGGCAGGCCCAGCCCGCAGGGGCCCAGATCGCTGTTCAGCAGGGGCCCGGCTCCGGCTATTACACCATCCAGGCCCAGCCCCAGACCATCACCATGCAGGCGCCCTTTAACCTAGCGGCGGCCGCGGGGAACGGGGGCACAGTGCAGACCATCACGCTGCCCATCCAGTCTCAGGCCGGTGGTCAGCTGCAGACCAGCAGCATAACTATCCCACAGAGCGCCCTCCAGAGCTTGCAGCAAGTGGGCGGACAGGCCTTCCTGCAAAACCCCATCATGCTCAAGGCACCCCAACAGGTACAACTCAGCTCCAATTGTCATCATTCTTCTTCCATTTCATGACATATATTTTTGGTTTTAAACACAGAGACAGAGAGACTTAAGTTAAAAACATAAAAATTATCTCCCCTTGTTTCACTCTTTCCTTTCCTTTCTTCACCTGATAAGTGGGTCAAATATCCTGAAAGAATACAACCACATTGTGTCACTGAAAGTTTCACTTCTTTCTAACTAGTTTTTATTGTCTCGCCCACCGGAGGTGAAGGCGAGACTAAGGGATCCAAATGGCGTCCGTCCGTCGTTCGTCCGTCGCCCGTCCGTCGTCCGTCCGTCGTCCGTCGTCCGTCACAAATGTTAAAGTTTACCTGCAAGACTCTCTTATGATCCATAACTTGGCAACTGTTACAGCAATGGCAGCCACACTTGGTTGATAGAAGCACTAGGGGTATCTTCATGTTATGGTGTTGTCAGAGGTCATATGATGATGTCAAAGGTCATTTGAGGTCATATATTAAAGAGTATGTGCAAGACTCTCTTTTTCTATGTTAAAGTTTACCTGCAAGACTCTCTTTTGACAAATAACTTCACATAGGTTGCTTGGATTACAACCTAACTTGGGTCGTAGATGCACTGGGGGTACCTTCATGTTATGGTACCGTTGGAGGTCACAGGATAAGGTCAAAGGTCATTTGAGGTCATACGTTAAAGTTTACTTGCAAGACTCTCTTATCACACATAACTCATCACATGTTGCTACAATGGCAATCAAACTTGGATGATGGATGCACTGGGGGCACCTGCATGTTATTGTGCTGTAAGAGGTCACATGATAAGGTCAAAGGTCATTTGAGGTCATACATTAAAGTTTACTTGCAAGACTCTTGGTGAAGGCTTCCTAACTTGTGCACAGAATTGTGTGAGCATGTGTGAGCATTACTGATGTAGATTTAGGCAAACATTACTCATGCACATTTATGCAAATTTATTCAAAGTCACTATTTTGCACCTGATTTTGATGTTGTCTGTTTAAAGTTGCTTATTTGTTTGTTTCAGTTTTTCACAGGTTTTACAGGCAGGCACTACCTCTTAGGCACCTTTTTACATTTCTATGCCCCCCAGAGACAAAGTTTACTTCGCCTCTATTGTGCAACTGATTATCATCCTGTTTTGTCTTTGTCTAATCTAATAGAACTTGGTGGAGGCTTTTTATTCCATCTCAAAGAAGGGGGAAGGTGGGGGAGGGGGAGTAGATAGAGGAAGTAGCATTGCGTGAAATAGCCCTTCTCATTTATGGAATGTTACATTCTATGGCAGATATTTCACAATCAGCCAGGGATACAATTCTTTTGCGTAGCAACGGAGATCGCGATATTTCTGGTTATTTTCGCAAGTGGGCGAGACACAATATTGCTAATGCCTTGTTAGATCATCATTTTGTTGTGCATCGATTGAACAATTAGAAAGAAATGTTAAAAAATATAACAATTACTTCTTCAATCATCAATAATATGATTATTGCAACCACAGTCTATTCCTGTCGTGCTGTAACTTTGATGAAATCATATTTAGTGTTACAATTCATTTTAGAGCAAATTGTTATTAATTTTGTGCTATTTCAAAATTTAATTGTAATTGAGATTAGTTCATACCTATTTAATCAAATAATATGTCTGCAGAGGATCCAACAAGTGTTAAATGTTTTTTAAACTGTATTTACATGTTATAGACAGGATTTTTTGCAGGCCAAGAAATGTAAATTTTGTAAAAAAAAAATTAAAAAAAAGAGGAAAATATATGAAATTCACTTCAAATATTAGAGAGTGGAATTATTTAAATCATTAGTTTTATCGTAGGGTTTGGATGGGTCATCCAAAACCTCTGCAGTTCTGTAGCCTAGACATGAAGACCCCACAATACATCGCATGGTCCGCACAGAGGTCAGTGAATGTGAGCGAAATGCAAGCAGTATATGTGCAAGAATGGCTACTAGTTGCAATACAGTGACTATGTACACTACAGCTCAAATGAATTGGCATAGGGAAAGGGAAGAAAGGGAACGTGCCGCAGTTTTAAACTGTGGTATATTTTGTCCAGTTCAGCATGAAACATGATGCTTCTTAGGCTAAAGCATCGTGTTTCATACTGAACTGGACAAAGCATACCGCGGTTTAAAACTGCGGCTCCTTCCCTTTCCCTATGCCAATTCCTTTGAGCTGTAGTGTAGATATACTATAGTCATTGTGCTTCAAACGTAAACAAGGTTAGTTTTTCACTCTTCCTGAAAATGTATGTGTTGCTGTGAATAAAATTTCTGCCACCCTGCCTTCAGTGTTAGTTACATTGTAAGTTGTCATGAGTCAGCTGTTCTGCTGCCAAGATTTTAATATTAAACCTTGAATGGAATTGAATTCAAGGTGCAGACCGTCCAGCTTCAGCATGGAGGGGCTACCGTAGCAACCCCGCAACCCGCTGGCAGCCAGGTGCAGCAGGCTGTGATGACGTCGGACGTCAACTCCGTCATCTCGTCGGTCAACACCAGCACCATAGCCGGTCTGCCTAACTACAATGTCCAGCTCGCCCCTCTTAGCCCGGGTCCAGCCCCTGCCTCTAACGTCACCACATGTGCCTCTACGACCCCCGGGTCAGGTATGTTGTATGGCACCTGAGAGATTGGGGAGAGGGTGGATATATTTGTATATAGGGTGTAGTGCAATAATCCATTTTTGTTATGTATTCACAACTTTCCCCCTTCCTGCCTGGTGACACATTATTACATCCACCTGGATTTTGTATTTCAATTTGAACGGATGGAATGCACTCTGAATCTATTAGTTGTTGCTACTTGGACAGCTCAGACTTAGACAAACCTTCAAACAAGCTTTGGGGTTACCATTAGGAACGCATTATTTGAACGACCTGAATAAAATTTGCATAACAAAAATGGTCTACTTCATAAAGCATAAAATTCTCTATGTACTTCTCCAAACATCACATTGACAGATGTCATCTGTAACTGTCAACAACACACAATAAATTCTTTTGACTAACTATTAGTTAGAATGCAATGTATATGCGTAAAAATGTTGTTTTGCTTTGATTTGAGCTTTATGACATTTTGTATGGAGGTAAGACCCATTTCCTTATTATCCTCATACTTGGTCATTGTACATTTATAGCCAGCGACCAACCTCCGTCATCTTTTTGACTCACTGCAGCTATAGCGGTAAAAGCCGATCAGCAACAGCAGCAGCAATGGCAAAGCGTCGTCCAGGCAGACCCAGCCTCCAATCAAAACACTGTGACCACCATGGCAACCAATGGGACCAACTTCACTCCTGCCATAACCAGCTACGAGCTCCAGATCGACCAGAGCCAGGCACAGCAGCAGCAGCAGCAACAGCAGCAGCAGCCCAGAGAGCCTCCCAAGAAGGTCAGGAGGCTGGCCTGCACTTGCCCCAACTGCAACAATGGTGAAGGAAGGTAAGGGTAGTGGATTAAGAAGTGGATTAAAGTGGGGTTAGGGGTAGGTTAAAGGTGGGGTAGGAGTATGTAAGAGCTGGGTTAGGGTAAGACTGGGAGGACAGTAGCCCAGAGAGCCTCCCAAGAAGGTCAGGAGGCTGGCCTGCACTTGCCCCAACTGCAACAATGGTGAAGGAAGGTAAGTGTAGTGGATTAAGAAGTGGATTAAGGTGGGGTTAGGGGTAGGTTAGAGGTGGGTTAGGGGAAGACTGGGAGGACAGTAGCCCAGAGAACCTCCCAAGAAGGTCAGGAGGCTGGCCTGCACTTGCCCCAACTGCAACAGTGGTGAAGGAAGGTAAGGGTAGTGGATTAAGAAGTGGATTAAGGTGGGGTTAGGGGTAGGTTAGATGTGGGTTAGGAGTGCTGGGTTAGGGGAAGACTTGGAGGACAGTAGCCCAGGGAGCCGCCCAAGAAGGTCAAGAGGCTGGCCTGCACTTGCCCCAACTGCAACAATGGTGAAGGACGGTATGGGTAGTGGATTAAGAAGTGGATTAAGGTGGGGTTAGGGGTAGGTTAGAGGTGGGTTAGGAGTATATAAGAGCTGGGTTAGGGGAAGACTGGAAGGACAGTAGCCCAGAGAACCTCCCAAGAAGGTCAGGAGGCTGGCCTGCACTTGCCCCAACTGCAACAATGGTGAAGGAAGGTAAGGGAGGTGGATTAAGAAGTGGATTAAGGTGATGTTAGGGGTAGGTTAGACGTGGGTTAGGAGCATGTAAGAGCTGGGTTACGGGAAGACTGGAAGGACAGTAGCCCAGGGAGCCGCCCAAGAAGGTCAGGAGGCTGGCCTGCACTTGCCCCAACTGCAACAATGGTGAAGGAAGGTAAGGGTAGTGGATTAAGAAGTGGGTTAAGTTGGGGTTAGAGCTAGTTTAGGGCCAGGTTAGGGGTAGGTTAGAGGTGGGTTAGCAGTATGTAAGAGCTGGGTTAGGGGAAGACTGAGAGGACAGTAGCCCAGGGAGCCGCCAAAGAAGGTCAGGAGGCTGGCCTGCACTTGCTCCAACTGCAACAATGGTGAAGGAAGGTGAGGGTAGTGGATTAAGAAAGGTGGGGTTAGGGGTAGGTTAGAGGTGGGTTAGGAGTATGTAAGAGCTGGGTTAGGGGAAGACTAGGAGGACAGTAGCCCAGGGAGCCGCCCAAGAAGGTCAGGAGGCTGGCCTTCACTTGCCTGCACTTGTCCCAACTGCAACAATGGTGAAGGAAGGTAAGGGTAGTGGATTAAGAAGTGGATTAAGGTGGGGTTAGGGGTAGGTTAGAGGTGGGTTAGGAGTTTGTAAGAGCTGTGTTAGGGGAAGACTTGGAGGACAGTAGCCCAGGGAGCCGCCCAAGAAGGTCAGGAGGCTGGCCTGCACTTGCCCCAACTGCAACAATGGTGAAGGGAGGTAAGGGTAGTGGAATAAGAAGTGGGTTAAGGTGGGGTTAGAGCTAGTTCAGGGCCAGGTAAGGTTTGTGAAAGGAGGGCAGCAGCCCAGGAAGCCTCTTGAAATGGTCCATTGGCTGGCCTGCACATGTCCTAACTGCAAGGACGTGGGAGTATAGATTGGCTGGATTAGGTATGGATGGTAGATAGATTGGCTGGATTAGGTCTGGGTTAGGGGTAGGTTAGAGCTGGGTTATCAGTTCTATGGGATGCCAATAGCCCAGAAAGCCCCCCTAAGAAGGTCAAGAGGCTGGCCTGCACATGCCCCCACTATAACTTTAGTGAAGGAAGGTAAGGGTGGTGGATAGATTGTGGGAAAATGTAGGGTTAGGGCTGAGTTGGGTGTGGGTTAGGGGTAGGTTAGCAACACAGTGAGACAGTGAGATTTGCCCAAGCACATGATCCTGCTGCCTTTTTTTTTTGCATCTACTTAGCGTGGACATTTGATGCCTAGATAACAATTTTTTGGCCCTCTGATGTCATGGATAATGTTTTTCAGCTCTCTGGAGATGTGATGTCAGAGGGTGGATAATACTGTTTCCATAGATAGCAGACATGCCAACCAGTACGATTTTGTCGTATTTAGTACGATTTTTAGAACTGAATACGACAGTACGATTTTCCTTCAAAAAATACGATTTTCAAAAAGAAAAAAAAAAAACGATTTTTTTTTTTTTTTTTTTTTTTTTTTTTTTTAAATTTTATTTTTTGTGTGTGCCATATTCAATGGCGAAATGCCCATTCTGTTTTGTAAAGTATCCTACCAGCATCTCACATTAGCAATTTGGGGATGTTCATTGGTTCACCGAGCACACCAGTCATGACAAAATCATGCATATTGAACCAATGCTCCATAAAAAAATGCCTGATGTAGGAACTGTAAGAGACATTGATCCGTTTTTTTTTTTAATTACATTTTTTGTTGGATTAAAGAATACAGTTTTTGAACTCCAGAAGTTGGCAGGTCTGGTTTAGGTGACTTCACTGATCTTTATTGTAAGATCCAAATAGATGCTCTCATACTATTGTGATAGCATGTGTTGCCACTTATACATTTGCTTTACAGCGAAGATGTCCCATTATTGGTAATACTGTAATCGGTATGGGATGAAAAGAGTGAAGATCAGATGAAAGAGCAAACATTTCACTTTCCCATTGTTACCAGTAAGACATTTTTCTAACATTTTCCTGGCTTGGGGCCAACAGGCCACTGGTCATGTCGAGTTTTCGTGAAAATCTGATTTTTCACTCAAAAATACGATTTTTGAGGATATTCAGTCTGATTTTTTGTGTCAAGAGGTTGGCATCTCTGAGATAGTATAGATATCTTTGGTCATGTGTAGTGCTCTTAACCAATCGATGGACAGGAGTAATTTCATAAGAGATACAGTATCATCAGAACTATCAAACAAGTTCTGTCATCTTGATTGTTGTGTTTGCAGGAATGCGGAGA
Organism: Arbacia lixula; assembly: GCA_963669155.1. Classification (NCBI taxonomy): domain Eukaryota; kingdom Metazoa; phylum Echinodermata; class Echinoidea; order Arbacioida; family Arbaciidae; genus Arbacia; species Arbacia lixula. The sequence goes on along the minus strand of OZ022595.1, from coordinate 14,153,880 downwards.
AAGGCAGCAAGAAGCAGCACATCTGCCACATACCCAACTGCGGCAAGATCTACGGCAAGACCTCTCACCTGAGGGCGCACTTGCGGTGGCATACCGGGGAGCGACCCTTTGTCTGTGATTGGCTGTTCTGTGGCAAGCGCTTCACCAGGTCGGATGAACTGCAGAGACACAGGCGGACACATACAGGTTTGTTAGATTTAAATTGGAAATGGATATTATTACATTTTTTTTTAAAAAGCTAGTTAGTTTGTTTAGTCAGAGGTGCATGGATTTAGTAGAAGTAAAGGAGACACAGGATGTGTTAAAACTGAGGAGCTGCGCTTTGCAACAAGTTTCAATGGAGAGAAGAATTTAGTAAATTAACTAAAAGAAATATATGTTTCGATAGCAAGGTGCGAGAAAGGCAGAGAAAATGTCAATCTCTTACACAAGATGTGAAATTGGGGAAAAGAAATATTTGTCTAGGTTTCACACATGAAAATCCTGTTGTCCTCTGGTCAAAGCAATATAAAATCCATTGGGATACGTGTTTAACGTGGCTGCTTCACTAGCTCTTGATTCATCCACTTCAGAAAATTGACTTTGAAACTGGAGAGAATTTTGACGAGGACTCTGCTTAAACTACATTATTTGGTACATTATAGTTATTGTTCTGATAGTCTGTATCTGCTGCTTGAGCTACTATGTGTATGCAGCATTACATCACTTTTGTTTATTCCATTTACATCTCTCCTGCCTCAAATCAAATCCATGTATACGACCAGTTTCTGGAAGCCCAATTATTCTGAAGGTTATAGCTGGCCTTTACTGGAATTCAGAAACTGTGACATAGGAAGGTCCACTTTATGTGGAATTTGTATGAGTTGTTATGAATCCAAGATACTAGCCCTCTCAAGGAAATTCACGATGATCATAACTTGTAACTTCTGAGACAACCAGTATATACAGAGATATCAGAGAATTGAATGAGATCATAGATCCATTACAGATAGAGATATGCTTCAGACAGATATTCATCAAATAGAGAGACTGAGATACAAACTAGCAGGGACAATAAGAGACACAGTTATCATTGACTCTGAGAGCTGAGTTACAAAGACAATGTATTGCAGCCTGTAATGCACTTTGAGTCTACGAGTCCTCCTTCCCCTCAGAATTTAAAGGCACTATAGAACTTTATCATGATCCCGAAAGAAGCACTGAACACACCACAAAACTATTGACAGTGAAAATTGCTTTGTGTTTCTCTCAACAGGGGAAAAGCGGTTTGGTTGCGACTTGTGCGGGAAGAGATTCATGCGGAGTGACCACCTGGCCAAACATCAGCGGACTCACGGCCGCAAGGTGGATGGAGTGAAGGGCCCGACGGGGTCAGCGGACGGAGACAAGCATAGGAACCCGAGCCAGGCGGTGGACGAAGGCGACTATGACGAGGAGGAAGAGGAAGAAGAGGGAGTGGAAGTGGAGAGGGACATGCAGATGGTAGCCGATAGACAGCAGGAGGTCATGGTCCAAGAAGCCATTTATGTTGTGCAGTAAATGGTGGAGCAGTAGGCAGGCACATTGAACCCTTTGGTTATACTGAACATTCACCCGCTCTTTACTGAGCCCGCATATGTATGCTTCTAACACCTTATAGGACAACATTAAGCCACACCCCTTTGGTGAATGCAGTTCCATGGCAAATTTTGACATCTTTACTGCACCAGAGTTCACAAAGCCAGAAAATCTAATCATGAACAACGGGCTTAGGCCGCGATTCTGCAGTTGTAAGGGCTTACAACTAGAAATGTGATGTCAACTTCTTGCACGATTCAACCGACCAGGGTCCCTCCTTATAAAGAGTTGCGATTGATCGAAACTTAACTTGCGATTGATATTAATCGTAACTCAGTACATTAGAGATAAGGGATTGGACTCGGGACTGATTCAGCTTTATCACAACTCTTTATCAGACGGGACCAGGATCCCTCAATTCAGCTAGTTGTAGAGTTGTACAACTGATTGAATCTTGTCATCTGTGGTGGCCTGAAGTCATCACTGACAAATCAATTTGCATTGAGGGTATTGCCTCACCTTTGCCTCGTTTGCAAAAAAAATGTATTATCACACAATGGATTAATAGATTTTCAATAAGTTTAAGTACACATGTAGGCAGCACATTGAACCTGTTAAGGATTCATATTAGTCATCAACATTGACTAATCTTTTTGCATACTGCCTTGCCTTTTGCTCATTTGGGAAAGGTTTCTTTTCTCTCTCCGTGGATGAAAATCTGTCCAAACGGGATACTACACATGTAGGTAGCACATTGAACCTGTGGCTCAGAATTGATATTAGTCACTATAAAATATGAGTATGCCATGACTGGAAACTACGCAGGTACAGCACATAGCACATTCCTGTTCGTCATCATCAATGGCTTATCTTATATTGCTTTGCCTTTTGCTCATGAAGAAAAGATGAAAATCTGTCCAAACAGGACACTACACATGTAGGCAGCAAATTGAACCTGTGGTTCAGAATCAATGTTAGTCATCACATGCTTATCTAATAGCTAATTACTTCTGCTCATTTTAAAATTCTGCAATGCATATTTTTATTCATAGGACGAAAGCGCTCCGTAATTGGATCATGACATGTATGCAACACATTGAACCTTTGGTTCAGAGTCAATGTTAGTGATCATACTCACATTTATTTGCTTCTTAGTCATTTTAAAATGAGGGAGGGGGAAGGATGAAGTAACTAGGGTGAGGTTCAAGCATTTTTAGAGTTGTGCATCATACTTCTGATGTTAATGCCTAAATGCCACCATCTACATGTAGTACAAGCCATGTCATGACACTGATTAGATGGAAAGGATGGGTAGAGGCAGGGGATGAGAGTACAGTATTTGATGAAGTATGGTGAGGTATAAATATTTTAGAGATACTGTAAATGGATTGTACAATGAAGAGAGGATAACTCTAATATTCAGTAAAAGACCTGTTGTGTCACTTCAACTAGTGTAGTAAACTTGGATTCTGAATAAAGCTTCCCATCAGCAACATGATATTATACACTAGAAAGCTGAATGGCTGATGTTATCAAGCTATGGTATCTGTAACATGGCTGCAACTGACAGTATAATTGCAGAATGTATCTTGTCCCTAGAATTGTGTCCCAACTTCAGCCACTGTGTATTCTGGCGTGTAAAGTAAACATTTTTAAGAAGACCTTCAAGGGATCAATCATGCTGCGTTCGCATTGTGCTATAATACTTCCCCCTAAAACTGAAGGGAATTTTCAATATCACAAATAACTAAAAGATATCACATAAAGAGGCATTTTCAGCTTTTCCGGGTCTTGTAGCCCGGCACAAATGCTTTGCGTTGGTGCAAGGCACCCCTCTTTTAGTGAAGAAAGTTCTCCGTTCTACTATAGTCGTCTTCTGAAACATCTCGTATGAACTCTCCATCTTAGGGTACAGTAGCAAACATAAGACAAATTTCTGTGGGAAAGTGGGTTAACGGGAAAGTGTTGATAGCCGCGCGATCGTTGGTGCTGATGTACTGATACAGTGTATAACCAGATCCCCACTCCCCAAAACTCTGAAACGTGTTATAGGGCCACACGCGGTGGTATTTTATAGTTATTATTTGTGATGTAGAAAATTGCACCTGTCAATGTCACTTGCCACATGTTAAACATATTCATAATGTACTTATCCTTGAATGCAAGCTCATGGAAATTATATTTTTTAATCTAACTGCCGAAAGTTCAAACACAATTATTATATTTTTAAGTCACTGACCCATAAACTACTAGCTTAATGTAACCCCAACCCAAAAATAGTTCACAAGTTCTAGGGGAGGAATATTCAGCAAAAAAGTTGTAGAAGTAGTGATCACTGTCTTAATGCTTGGCTCCAGCACAGGCTTAAAAAAAACACACACCTTGAATGACAGAAAAAATTGTTCTCCTTTGATACCCCAATTGTAAATTAAGTCATATTTTGGAGACAGCATTCAATGCACTTTTCACTGAAGTGTAGATTTATATTTTGTGTGTCGACAGTATGGCCAGCTGGCACTGTAAAATTCACCTACGATACTTCAAACAAATAGTGCAATCTATCATTTTTGAAATAATGATGAAATATTCTTGGATATGTAGTACGGTACTCGTTCACCTGTAAGAGGACCAAGATCATGCTAGCCTTGGGATTTTTTTAAAAATCTTTTTAGATTATTTTTGCATCAAATTGTTGGAAAGTGAACATTTATTGTGCTTTAGCTAGGAGGTCCTTTCCTACCTGTCAATAATTTTTAATGTAATTTTTTATGTAATTATATGATTTATAACACTTTACATTTATTCTAATAATGTATGTATGTTGGGAGTACATGGAACTCTCAAAATGTATATATGCATGTATATATCACATACCTATGTAAATTTAATACAAACCATGCAGCTATGTTGGCTTTTTAAAAACATAATAAAATCAAGAAATTATACGAAACTAAACCAGACCAAATTGTCTTGTATGTTTAAAGTGTGTGTGAAATTATCAGTTGATCTCAAGAGGAGTTGTGTACCTGGGCAGGTGTATGTAGTTGTACGTGAGCAGGAAGTACATACTTACCAGAATACTTCATGTACTTTCCTAGTTTCTGTACATCAAACAATAAATGACTGTCTCGAGTACTGTGTGTGTTTGTGTGTGTGTGTGCGCGCGCGTGTGTGTGTGCTTGTGTGTATGTGTGTGTGTCTATGGTGTGTGTGTGTGTGTGCGTGTGTGTGAGTGTGTGTGGTAGAGAAAGAGAGAGAGAGAGAGTGAGTGATTCTGATATCAGTAAATGTTTTTCTTTCAATAAGCTTATTCGCTGTGTGCTATGCATGGTCTTAAAAGAGATAATTTATGTTTCATTGACTTGGGTACATGTATGTACACTGTACTGTGAGGAAAGCTGCACTGTCTTTGATTGCCTTGACTTTATTGTTTTCAAATGTATTTGTGTACATTAGAGACTGGACGTTGATCAATCTCAACTCTTATGACATGTTTAGCCATCGAGTCATGACATACCTCAACACTCAAATTACCATTTACATGATAATATGTAGTAAGCCAATGGGGTGACCAAGGCCTTGTAATGTTAGGGTTAAATCAAATATGCCACAGTAGGTAGGTAGGTGCATCATGAACATAGAGTTATATATAAAAATAGAGTTCTATGATCATACACAATAAGGATCACATAATGCGTAATGAAATTGTCGAGAGGTGGCGCTGTTCATCAAGCATACACAGAGCCATCTCTGCACAGAGTTTGACCAACTCGGTTTCAAACGGTAACAACATGACGAATATTCTTTTGTTATCCGCTTGTCCAACAAAGCAACACGCGCCATGTGGCTCTGAACACACACACTGGTGCATATGATAAATCATCCTTCTTGAGTCTCTCTTGCTATTCAAAAAAAATCTGATGCAGTTAACACCTTATTCATTCATTCAACCATTCAGAGATTAATCCTATACCACCATAATTAATAGGACTGGCAAAGTTGCTGGTCAATTTGACACATTCTGTTTGAGACCCATCTGTAAACAAAGGGGTGGTACTCCTCCACGAAGCAACTGATTGTTACAAAATTCAGGTCGTTTTAATAATTACAGCTTATAATTCAAATCGCCAACTGTTGTGATTATTATTATTTTGTTGACAGCATCGGATCATTTATTTTGCGCAACATAAAATCAGTTAATGTTTAGTACGCGGTCTAAGTTGTAAATACAGGCCTTTGAATGTTAGACCATTAAAAGGGGTGCGCTACCTTAAAACGTATTCCTCTCTTTAACATGACTTCTTCACCCTGAGGCATTTTACTTGAGCTTTTCTCGAAATGGCTTCAGAGGGCGTGTGCCCATCACTTCCGAGCGACAAACCCCCCGAAGAAAGATGACATTGGGAAAGGAAAGCTGGGCGCTAATCTGAAGCAGATTGTGGGAGAGCAGACGGAAAATAATGATTTGAAATTACGCAGCAGAATTATAGTGGACGACGGAAATGAATGTGAAATATATTGGACTGAGTGGAGGAGGGGGGGGGGTGTGAGAGGAGAGAGCAGATAACAAACGAGAGGAAGAGCAATAGAGAGGGAGAGGGAGAGAGAGAGAGAGAGAGAGAGAGAGAGAGAGAGAGAGAGAGAGAGAGAAAAAAAATAATTGTATGTATGTCGTGGAAGGTTGAGCATGGTGAGAGAAGACGGGAAGGGGATAAATGGAGAGACGGGAGATACATACGAAAGCTATATGTATATGGGGGGGGGGGGGAGAAAGGGGGGAGAAGTGGAGAAAGGGACATACAAATAAAGGGGAGAAAGAGAAAGGGGGAGAAGTGGAGAAAGAGAGAGAGAGAGAGAGAGAGAGAGGGAGAGGAAAAGAGAGAGAGAGAGAGGGGGGGGGGGGTGGAGAGAGGAGAGGATGAGAAAGAAGAAAATATATGTATGTCTATTATGTTAGAAGTGTGTATGTAGAGAGTCGTAGAATGGGTGGTGCATAGACACGGAGAGAGAGAGAGAGAGAGAGAGAGAGAGAGAGAGAGAGAGAGAGAGAGAGAGAGAGAGATATGGGCCGGGGGCCGGGGGGGGGGGGGGAGTTAATGAAAGACGTAAGTCAAGGATAAGCGGGAAAGAGGGGGGGGGGGGGGAGAAAGAAGACAACAGAGCATCGGGGTCGGGGGGGGGGGGGCTAGAGTGAAGGGAAGCATAAATGAAAAATAATGGTATAGGAGGGCGATGTGTGGGGGATCAAAATTAATGGGAGCAAACGAGAGATAAAGAGAAACATGTGTGCAACAATGTATATACATTTTTAAGGAAATGATATGTGGGGCATATAACCTGAGGATTGCTATGATCGGGAATGAGGGACTGAGTAACCCAATTAATAAGGTTGAAACAAGGGGCAAGACGTAAAGGTTAAATGAGAAATGAATAACTGAGAAAGGGGAAAAGGGAATAAATGGGGGAAATGACATAATATTGACTGTATGAAAAATGATTCTGTTTTATTTTCTTCAATTTCGTACGATGTATTATGTGATGGACTTTGGGCGTTCATTCTATCAAGATTCTGCTTCAAACTTCTGAATAACCCGTTATTTGTATTTCATTCATTTCTGTAATATGCTTTATGGTATCCGCTTTTATGTACTAATTGATACATGTACTTACTGATATAAGAAGAAGAAGAAGAAGAAGAAGAAGAAGAAGAAGAAGAAGAAGAAGAAGAAGAAGAAGAAGAAGAAGAGAAGAAGAAGAAGAAGAAGAAGAAGAGAAGAAGAAGAAGAAGAAGAAGAAGAAGAAGAAGAAGAAGAAGAAGGAGAAGAAGAAGATGAAGCAACAACAACAGAAGAAGAGGAAGAAGAAGAAGAAGAAGAAGAAGAGGAAGAAGATGAAGGCGAAAATGAGAGAGGAAGATGAAGAAGAAACAAGAAGAGAGGATCAGAGAGGAAGGAGAAGGAGAAGAAGAGGAAGAAGAAGAAGAAGAAGAAGAAGAAGAAGAAGAAGAAGAACAACAACAACAACAACAGAAGAAGAAGAAGAGGAAGAAGATGAAGACGAAAATAAGAGAGGAAGAAGAAGAAGAATCAAGAAGAGAGGATCGGAGAAGAAGAGGAAGAAGAAGAAGAAGAAGAAGAAGAAGAAGAAGAAGAAGAAGAAGGAGAAGAAGAAAGAAGGAGAAGAAGAGGAAGAAGAAGAAGACAATGAAAAAGAAGAAGAAGAAGAAGAAGAAGAAGAAGAAGAAGAAGAAGAAGAAGAAGAAGAAGGAGAAGAAGAAGAAGGAGAAGAAGAGGAAGAAGAAGAAGGAGAAGAAAAAGAAGAAGAGGAAGAAGAAGAAGATGAGACGAGGAAGAGGAGAAGAGGAAGAAGAAGAAGGAAGAAGTGGAAACATGGAAGAAAGGTCAATGGCAGCAGCATTGGCAGACGCTGAAGCCAATGGAAACTTTAAATGATAAACCAAAAACAGAGATACATTTGCAACTCTGGGAGAACCTGACGTATAACATAAACATGAATAATATCAACAATTCCTTGCCAACGGAGAGGGATGAGCCACGCACTTGGGCTCACTAAGTAGGAGGCGGTCCGCGGTTATAAATTCTAGCTTCTCTCCTTCCTCAATATCCTCGACGATGATAATAACCACCGCATGTATTTTGCTTTTCTTCTGAAAACAAACTTATTATATAGACCCTCATCAATAATGGGTAAATCATGATGATGTAGGGGCATGTACCTCATAAATTTCTGATGACTTATGAGCGGATACTATAAATCTTCCGCGTGATTGATGCATGCGTTGTAAAATACATGGGGAAATCGGTTTAACCTTTAAAACACCGTGCACTCTGGCAGGGGCGTACATATACGTCAAAGCGAAGGAACAATTTGAAAGCATGTAATTACTTCTGTGAGACATATTAAGGACATAACATGAAAACAGGTACAGCATCGAACAATTATCACTTTTAAATCGAAAATATTCATCTTAAGCAAAATTCAATATCATTCCAAGGGCAAAGGTCTGGAATAATTTCATCCCTCCTATCAAAATCTTATTCAACAATTCCAAAGATATATCCAAAAGTAAGGTACTCATTGAAAAAAAAAGTTATCATGTTATGTAAGCTTCTTCTCCTTTTCTTTCTCTATCGACATTTGTCTGTATTGCGAAATGTGTAGGATTGTATCGTATATACATTTGGACTATTATTCTTTGATTCAGCTCTTTATAAGGCTGCGTCTTTCCTGGCTGCTATCAACTCACTTGATTTATTTGTCTATGCATAATCATATGTTAATTTTTGTTCATATGCTTTGTATTTCTATCATCTGTGTATATGATGGACTAAGGGAAAAATGAATCTGAACTTGAAGTTAAATAACGCCAACATGTTCTAAGATGCTGCGCGTTTCATATTTCATCTGTGGGGGAAATACGGCACGCGTTCCTCCCAGCGCGTTCCGATACGTTATTGGGGAAACAGTGTGTATCGTCTTTCGCAATGTTACAAGATAATGTTCCCGATTCTAATTGTGTCTCGGTCGCTATGGTTACGCCGTGAGATACCAAAGGGATTATGGGTATAGACAGTCTAGGGAATACCCAGGAAAGGGGACGGGGAGCCAGCCAAATAAATGACATGATGATATCCCAGTCAGAATGCGAGCCTGTCTGTCTCTCGGTTATCTTGTCTGGCGGGTTATTTTTACATCTCAGCATTTTATTTATTCAAAGGTATGGCCAGTCATTAAATATCCTGATTGTATCTCTACTCAGGTTCGCGTGTGTGCTTGATAAAACATCCATTCTAAAAGGAATTCTTTTATTTCCTGTTATGATTATCTATTTCGAAAAGCAAAATCTAAAAGGAGGAACTTCTACTTTTTAATATCCCATTTGTGAATTTCTAGAAAGTATATTTAAATCCGAGAGCTATGTAGAGTTTAAGAAACAGCATTTTTTTCACTTGATGCTTGTAATGACTATTAGTGTGAAATAGATATTCATTTAACTCCATGGTATCACGTGATGCTCTGAAAAAAGTAATTGAATTTCAGGATTAATATGACATAGGTTGTTTCGTATTCTTCTTGCATTCATGTCTAGCTGAAAACATGAAATTAGCCTTTGTTTTTTTTTTCTTTTAAGGAATCGACTAGTGCATCGACGTTTTAAGTATTTTTACTTTTGGCTCATGGACTACAGTACGAACTTATGTTAACTTTTAAACCGAAAAACAAACCAATACAATTCGTGTATATGAGAAAAGGTTGTCATTGCTGTTTGTGACGAGGGTGCTCCGAAAAAAGGGGCAACAAAATGAGCTTTTCCACACTAGCTAGTCTTTGCAGATAAATGTAAGGGGTAATACGAGCAGTGAGAAGGAATTTTTCACTTGTCCCGAATAGTTCGGACAAGTCAGTCTCAATAGGTGACAACATGGTGTATATTCTTTTGTTATAAACTATACTTGCCCATCATAGCAACACGCGCCATATTGCTACCATTAAAAACCGAGTTGGCCAAACTCTTGTGTATACAGGTATAGATGGCTCGGATCTGCCCCAGAGCCTATTCATACAGAGTTAGGCCAACTCTGTTTCAATAGGTAGCAACATGGCGCGTGTTGCTTTGTTGGGCAAGCAGATAGCAAAATATTATGCGCCGTGTTGTTACATATTGCATCTGAGTTGGTCGAACTCTTTGTATAAAAGCCTCTATGCAGGTACTTTTTTTTGTTTTAAGTCGTGTTTTATATCTTCCTCTGACCTGCGCCGAGATATAGCGCCACCTATTGATATGTTTTATGATACCAAACGCTTTGACATTCGTGATGAGGGGCTGTAGTCGAGATTGCATCAGGATTATATTCATTTATTTATTTCATTTCCAGTTTTATTGAAATAGGGTGGCCTCTTTAATTTCAAAGCTGTTGTCACTGCTCAGGGCCCTGGCAGATACCCCCCCCCCCTTTCAAAAAAAATTACAATACATTACAACAACAATAATAAATCAATAAAAAACATAATATACACATTCAAAACAAATACAAGTACAGTAAAACGAACAGCTTCATACCACGTAAAGAATGCAATTATACCATCGCTATTGCATTTTGGGGCTATTCACAGCTGTGGCAAGTTGATGTAGGCCTATAACATTTCTACAACATGGCAGTAGAATGAAATAGCAAGCTATTGAGTCGAATTTTCGATTGACCTTTTCCCATTTCTTATCCTTAGGTCAAGGTCAAACATTAATTTTGGTCTCGGCGGGGAAACTGTCATCAAACTACAGAATGAAAGTCGCGATAGTGTAAACGCAACCGAAGACGAACATTGTAAAAGTCATGAAACTCGGCAGGAATCGGCACTATCCCCTAACGATAACGTGAATGAAATCTAATAGCTGCACGAACATTTGCGGGAAAAGTGAAAAAAAAAATATCCTCGTTTACAGTCACAATCATTATTTCTCTGGTTAGTGCGCGATATGTAAAAGCGGCGGGTATTGCTTGCATCATGAGGGTCCATGCTTGCATTGAACGCATGCACTGTAACGCGGATCATAGCGCACAGCGGTCTCTTGTCCCTTGGCTACAATAACCGGAAGATTTTGGATGACCCATCCAAAACCTCCTCTAGATTATAGCGATCTCTAAAAGTCATTTTTTTAGTTCTATCATTTCACGGGATGTTCATATACAGCATGTTCTGCCATTTTCGGTGGTTTTTACCCCCCCCCCCCCACCCCCCCCCCACCCCCCACCCCCCAAAAAAAAATGACCTGCAAAAGAATTACCCTGTCTTTAACATACTCTCTCATTCACGAATATTCACCAAAAGACAGAGCATGACTCAGTTATTGATTGTAAATTATTATATTGAACTTTATGACCAAATATTACTCGTGTCACATTTCCCTCCAAAGTCTCGGAACTGACCACAAGAATCCAAGAATTTTGAGGAGATTTGAACCGTATTAACCACACGTCTCATAAAACGGGGGTTGATTTAAGACGATCGACGTAAAAGTCAAGTACAACGACGTAGCGGCGACGAGTATTCAGAAAGTTGAACGGCTGTCTTCTGATATATCATGTCTACCAGTTGTGTACTACACCCCCCGTCTTTTTTCTTGCTTTAATTTCCTTTATTTTCCTTTATTTCTACTTTCTTTCATATGTGTTTTCATCTTTCTTGCTGCCCTCCCTCCATCTCATCTCTGTACTTGATTCACTCTCGCGTTTTGTCTTTCTTTCTTCCATCATTGTTGAGTGTCTTCATTTCTGTTTTTCTTCCTCAGTTCATCTCTTTTGTTTTATGATTCATTCCCTTTTCACTATCTTTTTTGTTTCGTAATGTAATCATGTTACATCGTTATTCATGTACTTCCCCTCTTTTCCTTTCACACAGTCTTCTTTTCGTGATATATGTGCGATCACATTTCAGTCCCACTCTTCCATAGAGTACCGAAGTGTGACGTCATATGAGCATGTTGTCAAGGCAACTGGTTCTGAACTACGACGGTAAAGCTAACATTGGTGATCATAACGGGGACTCTCTTTGTGAGTGCCCGTTACCAGCACGCAGACGATGTCGGACTTGTGAAAGTCTCACTGGAGTGATGTTGTCTATAGAAGTCGGCGTAACAATGGATGTGACGACATCACTTCGCTACTCTGTAGCTATTATAAAAAGACAGTTTTGTTAATATTTTCATATAGCCATCGCCATCACTATCACCACCATCATCGCTATTACGACTTTCACCGTTGATCATCATCACCATCAGCATCATCATCATCATCATCATCATCATCATCGTATTCATCATTCTCATCATCATCATCATCGTCATCATCATCATCATCGTCATCATCATCATCATCATCGTCGTCATCATCATCATCATCATCATCATCATTATCATCATCTTCATCATCATTATCATCAACATCACCTCCCCCACCCTCCGCTTACGAGATCTGTGTTATATTGGCACCCCCCCCCCCCATAAGGCACTGTCATCATCGTCATCATCTTCATCTTCATTGTGTACATCATCGTCGTCATGGATAGGCCTATGTCTGAAGCAATTCCATCGTGTCCATTGACCGTCTCCTCCGGTCTTTCGTCGGTCACCGTTCACCTCGAGCACCGTGTCTGTTCCCGCACACTTCTCGTGTCGTATGTTCATTTCACGTCATGGCTAGTTAGAAGTAATCATGATCCGACGTGTAAATACGTCTCTTCTCTCAGTCAGTCAGACTGTCTGTCCGTCTGTCTGTCTGTCTACCTGTCTGTCTGTCTGTCTGTCTGCCTGTCTCTCTCTCTCTCACCCTCCATCTCACATTATCATTTTCTCCCCCTTTTCTCTCTCTCGCTCTCTCCCCCTATCTCCCCCCCCCCCTCTCTCTCCTCTCTCTCTCTCTCTCTCTCTCTCTCTCTCTCTCTCTCTCCCTCTCTATCTATGTCTCCCTGTCTCTCCCTCTCTCGCTGTCTCTCTCACCCTCTCTGTCTCCGTCTCCCTCGCTCTCCTCTCACCCTCTCTTGGCAGTCAACTTGAATTCAATAGGGAACCTGTGTTCCTTTCCCTCTCTCATACTGTCTCTCGATCATTCTCCCCTTATACTTGGCGGAAACCATGGACCTACTAAGTAAGGTCCGTGCGGAAACCAAATATCCGACGAATTCTTGGCATTTACGCGAGCTGTCGCGACTCAGCTACGAAAAATAAGGACGTCGCTGTTGCGCGTTCGGGCTTGAGTGAATTTTACGAGACGGGGAAAGATTCCGATACATGTGGGACGCGTGGTGGAAAACAGCCTTGGCGCCGGTTCCACGAACACAGAACGACACCAACGTCAAAGCCAAGTGTAAGCTGCTGTCGCAATTACTCGTCAGTTTATAAAAAAAAAAAAAGGAAAACAAAATGAGCGGAAAATTTCTTGCAGGAAGAACAGGTTGCAGAGCATGTTAGCATGCAACGCTCCCAGACAAATTGCGACACGCCCTGTACCGTATATACACAAGTTTGAAAGCGATCATGCGAAACATTAATCTAGTAACTAATCAGAATGATACTAGGACAAAATCGATAATAGTGATATTAGGCAGCTAACTGCTGCTCTATGAAAGCTATTCTCAAATATGAAACTGTTTTATTCATATATTTTATTTAAGCAAAACGTCATAACAATTTCAAAATCAACATAAAACAACAAAAAAGCAAAAATAGCAAAAGGACCACAAAACAGAATGGTGATAATAAAAGGGATAATCATAAAACTTTGTCAAATATGTCTGTTTTCGTGTTTTCGTAATGTATATTCCGAAGTTAGATATAACGGTAATGTATTTCGTAATGAACTCAGTCCGGTCAAAATCTAACAAGTGCTGGAATTAGCATCGATCGAAGGTCGTGTAGCCGCTACCACCTTGTTTGTACTCTTGATTTTTATGAAACGGATGTTTGTGTCAATTTTGGCAACTGAGAGAATCGGTCCCTTTTTAGTTTTCCCGCTCTTTTGGAAACCTGGAATGCATTTACCTAAACATAATGCGCTGTGATCTGATCTACCTTGGTCTATTTCACTTTCAATTTCAGTGACAATGATTTCTTTGTCACAGTGCAAATAGGTATTTCAATTAGATTGTAAGGCATTGCGAAGTAAGTCTATTTTGGAACATCAATTACTTGGCCTACAGCGATCTTCACATCCATCAATTCGATTCAATACAACTCAATTATATTTCCATTTAGAAAAGAATATTAAAGTGCAGTATAATATATATTCACATGCCTGTGAAGAAAGCTCTGAAAACGCATACGTCATGAGTTTTTTTTTTTTTAATTTCATTGTGACATGTGACATAATAATCATGCAACCATCAAGTAATTGTCTAGCCAAAATAGTTAATACATATACATGTAACATAAAGATACTTTGACAAATACCAGACGGATACGTCATTGAAAATAATTTATTATATCTACTCACCATTTTCTAATAAAAATCAACTCTTTGTGTGCCATAAGAATGCTGCTCTTGCAACTTGATAGGATTTGTGTGTGTATAACTAATGTCAAAAATACATTAATAGCAAATAAAAAGTTAAAAGCTATTTAAACAAAAAATAATCAGAATGACTTTCAATGCTAACCAACTTCAAAAGATGGTCACACTTAATACTTCTACGGATTTACTGCGTATTTTCTCAGAAGCCCTTTCGAGGAAAAAGGAAAAAAACTTTCATTGGTCCACCGATCGTGGTCAATGTTATTTGCGTCATCCGAGAATCATAGGTGGTCTTAAATGTCTGGTGCATATTAAAAAGGGATTTTTAAGTTATAAACTATCGTTTTACGAGGAAAACATTCTAGAGTAGAGATGGTATGTCGAGAATACTTCGAGCTCACTTCTTCTACTTTTTCATATCACCGTCCGCATCATTTTTCTTAACTCTTCCGGTATCCTTTTCTGCGGCATTTCCCATTTAGAAATGATTGTAGACATCAATAAACATGTTGTAGTTTTTTTTTCACCAATAATATGAGCTTGCTATTAGTTTCCCTCTTTGATCTTTCTTCAATCGTATTGATAGATGCGGTTGGGGTTGGTTGGTGGGTGTTCTGAGGTCGGGGTGGGGGTTGGGTGGGGGGACAGGGGCGTCAGGTTGGTGCCACTCCAAAAACCGTTGTTGTAGCAGCGACAATTTCCTTCAATGTGACGCGAGTTTGATATACTGTGGTAGTGCGACGTTTAACACGCTTAAAATATCTGGGATGGCTTTTGAAATGTTCCAGTATCATAATAATAACTAAACAACTCGTTAAGTATATTTATTAATGCAAGGTCTATAAAATATAAGTTGAATAAAGCTCATCTTATTCAATGTATGTGAAATATATCTTAAATAATCCATCAAAACATGATATTTGCATGGTAGGTTACAGGACTTTATGTCTGAAATCTTCACAGGCTGGAAGGGGTAGGGAAGTTTAAGTGGTGCAACCCTTCCATAAGCAGGGATGGGGAAACTCCCCCTGGCCCCCCTTTTTGTATCAATAATGAGCCCCTCCCCACTCCACCTCATTATTATGAATACATCGTGGTTTCCTCGGGCATTATGATAGTATATTGGCCTTCATTTTGATGCCATCTCCTTTTCAGCTTTTTAAAATCTACATCCCATATTGATTTCATAGTTTATTGCGATTATGTTTCCTTTTTCATGTTGAGTAATTAGATCTATCATCGTAATACTTTTCAACTTATACTTTACATGCTCCCTTGTTAACGCTCTCTCCAAAAATAAACTCCTCATAATGGGTCACATTCCTGTAATCATTATGTTGACCAAGACGACATGCAATTTAAGAGGACATAAAAGGCGCAGACATTTACGACCAAAAGCAACAGAGTAGTTTCAGAAACACTACAATTATTACAAGCGACGATGTTTGAGGCTTGACAAGGATATTTTTTATTGGATTATGTACTATAATTTCGCAAGGTTATACATAAAAGCATAGCGTTCTTGTTTCAACGTCCTGGTAAGCAAAATTAATCAGTATCCGGTTACTTAGTCATCACACAAAAATTCAAGAATTCTGTATGAATAATATCGTTCGTGAAAAGTACAGGGGGGGGGGATGGGGGATGGGGGAGGTTGCATTTTCCTCGTAACACTGGCAAATTATCAATATAAATCACAGGTTGTTCTAGATTCTTGAATGCAAGCTTCCCCTGCACATTTTGACATTTGAAAATGTTACAAAGAGGCTTTGGGGGTTGAATGAGGAAAGCACCTCCGCTTTCCAAGGTTTGAAAGAAAGTACCTGAATCGACTGTAGTAGCCAATGAATATGCATGAGAATGAGCCATTATAATCGTCTTGCCCCGCCCACCTCTTGAACTATGCACCAATACGGGTCAACGCAGCTGTCGACTGCGGATGACTTCATGTCTTTTCAAAGTGCCCCCCATGTGGAAATCTCTCTACCCGAAACGTCGGCGAGCTCTCTCTCGCTCGCCTCACTGCGATGACTTGAACCCGCGCGCGTAAGCGAGCGAAGCAGACGACACCGATTTTCCAGTAAGCGGGTGAAAATGTGTTCGCGTACCTGTCACGTCCCCATGATTTAAGTCTTCCTCCGTGTATCAATTATCATAAAACTCGGGATTCCTATCTCCAATTTATCGTAAATCATCCAACGGAATACTTACTGCGTGGTATAAAACTCATCGGGGGCTTGTCTCGTGGAAGGAGTTTTGCAGTTTTCTCGTGGTGAGAGTTATCGTCTTTTCGCTTTCTCGCCCATGACACTTGACAGTGCTGTTTGGATTTGTACGCTCTGCCATTCGAGGGGCTGAGAATGCCCGGTGTTTGGGGGCTACCATGCCACGGAGTTACCGCTGGGTGCTCGCAGTTCCCGCTGTCTGGAGCATACTGCATTCCATTGCTTTATTGCTGCTGATAATTAATGCCCCCTTGTGCTACGGATATTTTGGGTAAGTTTCTATCATATGATTGTTATTACTTTTTTTAAAGATTGAAGAGATTTATGGCAGAGCAATGCAGCTGCCTATATCAACAGATGTGTTCCAACCGTTACAATTTGGCCTACTGAATCTATCATTAACAATTTTTTAGCTATCAGCTAGATTATTATAGAACAGCATACAAGTTAAGTGTAAGTGTAAGTGTAGGTCTAGTTCATTGATCATGAATAAACAGACGATTATAAGTAGCTATTAATCGAATTAAAAGCAAGAACTTGCAATTTGGACAGAGTCTGGGCACAGCCTGTAACTGGAACGAGCTGTAGGCCTATATCAAATAAGACTGAATACTAATATTTAGTCATGTCAGACTTGTTCCAATATTGTTTGTTAAAAAGTCCAAATTAATGCGTTTCAAAAATTTTTCATCTCTCGAATAATACCTGTCGATATTTCCATGCAAATAGTTAAAAACACATATCCTAGGGTTGATTTCACATGAATAAGCTCTATGTATTTCGATGCAGTGCACTTCCCCAATCTTAAATTATAAATGTGAACAGATTTCAGCTGTATACATATTTTACGTCCTGTACACAATCATGTTTTTCTGTCGTTATATTTTCAACCCACCCGAATTTTACGTGAATCTCTCTCACACGTAGTAAAAAGCACTGTCTTAATACATTGTCTAGCGCCGCCTTCGCTTCGTTCATACTCCAGCAAAACATGTCACGTACGCAGAACCTATTATTAGATCCCCCTGAAAATCTATAATTCGAGGAATTTATCTCTCAATATCAAGGTCACAATGTGTGATACACCTTAAACACGCAATGCACATTCTTAGACATTATAATTACACCTATCATGGGGCCCATTAAATCAAGAAGCGTCAAAATGGGGGCAAAGACCCCTTGGTAGTTCCTTAATAGCAACCCCCATCGAAGAGAAATGTATCATCTTCCAGATAATTCCACTTTAGTGGAAGCTGACCCGAATAGGAGCAAGTCGTGTGTTTTATGATCAGGCGTGAAACAATGGCAGTGTGTAAATCTTCCTCGACGTATATAGGAACTGAAACAATAAACGCGAGGGGCTGCAAGCTTTGTCAGATGAGGCGCTTTCACACTCAGTATTTTGCTAATCGGGTACTCTACCCCGATCTGACAACACCCGCTATATTTACCACGTGAAAACCAAGTTCTCGTAACATCCCCGGTAAAAAAATACCCATAATTTAGTAGGTACTTTCTCAAAACTACGGATATTGTCCACAGATATAATACAAATTCCAAAATGGTGTTTATTTCTCACTGAACTATACATGTTGTTTATTATACATGTATAAATTATGTTGTGCTATAATGTCCAAGCAGGCCCCCCTGGTAGAACAGGCGCTACACCGGGTAAATGGAACTAATAAATAAATGAATAAATAAATAAATACATACATATGTTTTCCAATGTTGCAGGAATATTTGTAGTTTGAAAGCAAATAACGAGAACGTCTATCCATCGACCAATAACGTTCACAACATCGACAACTTATCCACTTTTGGAATGTGTGAATGCAGGAAATAAAACTTCATGATGATAATCATCATCGGGGATTTTCAGGGTCTGAAACTTATTTCGTAAACTAGGGTATTTTCCTGTTCGGGTAGATATGAAAGCGTTTTTGTTTATTCTTATTTTTATTCCGCTGGGGAAAGGGCCAACGGTGGGCTGAATTTTGTGATTCATTACAGCAACAAAAGTCGTGACAATCGCGAAAATATGTACAAAAATTCGTACACGGTTGTTGAAATATTAGAATTTCACATGTCATCGTCCCGTACGGCAGCTTGCCCGTGTGCGTTGCTACTGAACCGAATATCATTTTCTTTGCTTTTCCGTCGTTGGATTGATAACATGTAAGCTTATATTGTGACAAAAATTAAGCCATCGATCTTCTCATACCAAAGTATTCTGATATTTATATTGCCATGATTAGGCATGGCGATTTTATTTCGGAAGTAAACACAGAAAGAGAATCTTGCCACCCCCCCCCCCCCACCCTTTTTTTAAGCGGTTTCCCGATATTGACATGAACACAAGAAGCAAGGCGCAGATATTTAGGCAATATTTGGGGCATTGGATACTATCTATTTTCTTTAGCGAAAACAGAGAAAGTTAAGGAAAGGTAATGATACCTTATGACATTTTTCTGCGGAGCAATTTAGGCCTCTTAACAATATTTCTTTATACCATCTTCGCAAATTTGGATTTAAACATGTTAAGTGTATTTGGTCTAGGTGAACATTGATATCCCCCCACCCCCTTGCAATTCACATCCTCTCCGCAGCGGTTTGTGTTTTCCGTAAGCTCTATGTAGAATTAATATTGATCCTAAATCTACAGCTTTGTAACCCTGCCGGCATGAGGAATAGGATGTGAACATTGTAATAAAGTCCTCAAACGACGCCAAAATATGATATTTGTTGCAAACAAAATAGCCTCGGCTCGAAAACAATTCTGCCCTCGAACTTTCTCTTTTTTCTCTCTCTTTCTAGGTCGTCGTTCCAAAACATTAAATAAAGCGATCAAATGTCGTAACCTTGTATATGTTTTGAAGGAAAATGAACAGACGGACGAGTTAGTCTAAATTGCACTTCAGAGAGTTTATTGAAATTGATAGCTTAGCTCTTATCATGGAAGTAAAATCATATACCCCACCTTGCTTTAAAGGAATAGTTCACCCTGAAATTATTTTGTTTTCAATAAAAGGAGACACGTGAAAGAAACATATCACTGAAGGTTTGACGAAAATCGGTCAAAGGAAAAGAAAGTTATTTGACTTTAAAGTTTTTATTTTGTAACGTCACGTGCGAGGTGCTCTCCCATATGTTGTGTACTACTTTTCCCGTAAATTGCCTTTTTATGTTCTTTGATGATGTCTCCTTTTATTGAAACCAAAATAATTTCAGGGTGAACTATTCCTTTAATACTTTTCTGATTTTATTCTGTTCTACATGAAAACTTCGCGGACTAGGCCTGGGTAGGGTACAGTAGCATTTTCCCCAAAGGACCTGATCGCTGTTTGCCTTGCTCCCACGTGCTTACTTCTACACTTTGAAATAAATTGCTTGATTTCCAGTGAAGTAAATGTCCCTGAGTAATGTACAGTGAAACCCGGCTTAGCCACCGCTTCTATAGAAAGCCCACCTGCTAGACTACATTTTTTGGATTCCTTAGAAAAGCGTTTCTCGTTAAAACTTGTACTAAAGGAAACCCGTACGTAAAGGCCACCTACTCGTAAAGACCAAATTTCTTGTCTCATTTGAGCGGTCTTCATACCGTAGACAGGTTTCACTGTAACACCAATATGAATGTTTCAGGACAGGCCCGAGCGGAACTGTAGTGTGGAGTGTGTGCAAGGACAAGTCCACGGTTAAGATCTTTCCCTTAAATTCCCAAATGTTCATTGCTGAGATTCATTTTCAAAAATATCCTATTGAAGACTATAGAATATTCAAACGATATCAAACTAGCATCAAGGGGATGCATAGTTTTCAACTGTGCGCGGTCGAAATATTCAAATTCGTGTTACCTTCTACTTTTGTTCGACTTCTTTTGCTTGTGTAATGTTGGCTACATTCCTTCCTCCACTTCATGCTCCAAACGTCAGCCGTATGCTGCATGCAAGCTAAAATCCAGAACCCTTCGACAATAAAGCCTTTCATTTGTCATAAGAAAATTCGTTCATTCATAAATTTAGACTATGATGACATTGACGTAATCATATAGTAAGCGAGACGTTAATTCGTGTGGTCATTTACCCTGGACTGAACTCGGCCGGACGGACTATTAGAGCTTGTGGTCAGGCCGTTTTCACGGGTCAGCGAGAGTTAGTGGGGGATTTAAATTGATGTCATTAGTGACCGTCACAATATTGGTCAAATGAGACACTGTAGGGATTCTAATTCAATTTCAAATACGCTACATTTCCAATTTTATCCTAGACTATACACACAGAATTCGTTGAGTGCGGCGTATGAATATTAAACACAGAGTGTAGGATTTAGTTAGAATTAACGGTACACGTGGACCTTGATATTCTGATGGATTACTTGTGATAAAGTACCAAAGTGTGACATCATATAAGCAAGTTGCCAAGACAACTGGTTCTAAACTATGAGGGTAGAGCGAACAACATTGATCATAGCGAGGACTCTCATTGGGAGTGCGTGACACTAGCCCGCTGGACAATGTCGGACCAGTGAATGTCTCACTTGAGCGATGGTGTTCAGAACCAGAAGCCGGCGTATCAATGGGTATAACGACACCACTTTGATCATACTGATCCTTTATTTTCTAGACTAAAAACATTGAAAATTACTGATATTAATTTCATGCAAATTGCAGTGTTCATCATGTTCATGTACCACTTAAATAAAAACGAATTGCCTGTATCATTTTGTGACGATTTCACTTTAAATAGAGACATTCATAACTATCCAACTAGACATTCTTCTGATTTCTATTTGTTTACACCAAGAACTGCTTTAGCACATAAATCAATTAGATATGTAGGACCTGACATTTGGAATGTATTACCATCTCATATACGAAATTGTAGCACTTTTATATCATTTAAAAGGAATATGAAAGAATTACTCCTCTCCAAATATTCATCATAATAGCTTTTGAGGTACACCTAAATGTTTCTGTCCTTTTATGACAGGGTAAGGAGGTATAGTACGATATAAGGGCACTATTAACCTTTTTTTTTTTATCTTATTTTATTTGTTTTTATTTCTGTCGTTTAAACGAAATCATGAATGTTTTATTTCAAGCCATGTTTTACGAAACGAATTTATTACCTACTATGTTATTCTAGGGACTCTGCGCTTCAAACATTTATGTTTATGCTTTGTTCCTACTATGTATTCTATTTTGATGTAATACGCTGTTCTTGTCAATGTGATTGTTTATTATGCATGGTGAAAATAAATGAACAAACAAACAAACTCCGGTACTCTATAATCACGAGGAAACAAAGGAAAAGGAAACGAAAAAAGGCAAAGGGAAACAGAATATGATGCAGAAAAGGGGAAAGAATATGAAGAACGAGAAGGATAATATAAATGACATTTAAGAAGAGGAACAAGATGGAAGAAAGCGGGAAAAGAATAGGAACAGAAAGCAGCAAGAAAATGAAAGGAAGAAGAAGGGAAGGGAGTTGTCCGCATGAATGGTGGAATTCCAAACATTATTGATTCGATTTGTACTTATTGTGTGATGATTATCAATACCTGTATATCTGTTATATTACTGCAAATCCTCCAATGCCCCGTATTCACAGTGGTGCTTTAACATATACCGCGTATTAAAGATTGTCCGTCCCTTTTGCAATCTTAAAATTTGAAATCGTCTATCACGATCGTAAATTGAAGAAAGTGTGATTCAAGACCATTTCTAAGAATATAGCATGTTGAAGCTTTCTGTATATTTAAAAAAAATTCAGCCGTTAAATTTCAAACCGACTTTTTCGTACTACGAAAAAAGTATTAGTCTTTGTTACAGCATCTATGTGGTTATTATGCGTGTGTGGAATCCTAATTTTATGAGTAACTTCCAAACTTTGGAGATGATTCCTTCCATAGAACATTTTTTTTTCATAATGCGTTTTATAATTTAATAATTTAATAAACAGATTAAAAGAAAAAGGGACTGGCTGTCTTTAAAGACAGCCAGTCCCTTTTTCAGATCACCACAAAACCATCGAAACATTGGCAAAACATAGAGAAGTGTTAGCAAGCTCTATATTCACAATTTGAAACTGATACGTAGTGTAAAATTCAAATAATGCACGTAAACAACGTCTGATTAATAGTCTTTACCTCAGGCTCTTAGCAGTTTGTGTTGAAATATCTGCTTTATTGATTCATCTGTTTATTAAATTATAAAACGCATTATGAAAAAAAATTGTTCTATGGAAGGAATCATCTCCAAAGTTTGGTAGTTATTCATAAAATTAGGATTTCACACACGCATAATAACCACATAGATACTGTCACAAAGACTAATACTTTTTTCGTAGTACGAAAAAAGTCGGTTTGAAATTTAACGGCTGAATTTGTTTACATATACAGAAAGCTTCAACATGCTATATTCTTCGAAATGGTCTTGAATCACACTTTCTTCAAGTTACGATCGTGATAGACGATTTCAAATTTTAAGCTTGCAAAAGGGACGGACAATCTTTAAGGTAGGCTAAATTCATGGGGCGCAAAATAAATAATATGGTGCTGTCACAAAATCATTGATTTTCATTATAGAATCACAACAGAAGGTGCTTTCAATTATCAGCCGTAATTCATGTTTCATGTTTTTTTTAATGACGTCTTATAAAGTTAGTCCAGGTTCAGTACTCGTATTAAGTTAGACCACTGAAAGCCCTTTCACTAAAATCTAGATTGTTAACCATTTCTAAATACATTCTTCATTCTGGATGGGTCCTACAATGAAGTAAAACAGGAAGGAGATATTACAGATACTTGAAGCTACAACTCTTACAATTCTAATGACAAAGAGATGTTCAAAGACCTTAATTCTAATATTCTAAATTTCTACATGCTTGTCGTAGCTTAAATCAACATTGAACACGAAAGAGACATGAAACTATAGCGAATACAATTTTAATGCAAACAATTCACTTATGTTTTTATTGTAGATATATTGTTATACTCATCTCGATAGTTCTTTTGTCTGTAGGCCGCGTTTAATACCCTCAGCCCCATATGCAACAAACGGTGTTGTGATTTACATCGGGCTATCACTTACGGGTACTTGAAGGGTTAATGACGTAATGATTTCAAGACACGCTTAATCCCAGAACCTTAGAATAGAGTGGGTAGCCCCGAGGGCAAGTATCGACACAATGCCCAGGGGCTCCTCCAAGTGAGTTGACGGAAGCCGCGAGTTTGTCAACCATGTTTAATTCTTGGTCAGGTTCCACTTACTGTCGAGCTGAATTTCACGCTATGGCGTCAAACTTCGATGCCAAATCTATCCTAAACACCCATTTGTTATAATTTTTATGAAATGTGCGTGTGTTTAGTCCTTTATGGAGTTCTTATTACTGTGTTCCGTTGTTGAACTCTCCTGTAGATTGTTTGTTCACTTGGTTGATTTATCTAGCACATTACTACAGCGTACTTACATCCTCCCCGAAGGAGGGGGGGGGGGGGGGGGGGGGGGCGGAGGGCGAAAGGCAGTTCTGCACCCTTCGTGATCCAAACAGTATGCTTCTTATTTTCTGTATCATCGTAAAGGGAAAGTCCACGTTGGTGTTGAATTGGTTTTAATCAGAACAGAAATATGAAAGCAAAATATCAATAAACTTTTTTACAAAAAATCATATCCAAAAGATAAGAAAGTTATCAGTTTTGATTTAGATCACTACCAGATTAAGAGTAGTTCATTCCGAAATTGACGTGTCATCTGCCATTGAACATGATGTCAAGTAAACGGGGTGCGCAGCAAAACTTTGGCCAGTGAATAAGTGCATCATCCAAGTTCGCACGTTATTGAGTGGCCGCGTAATAACCTCGAGATTTCATGGAAATTTAATGACAGATGATAGCACTCATGATTACAAATGCGAAACCGGAATTTCGCATAATTCGTATGACATTAAATAATACTAAATGCAGATGATGATTCCGTTTTGATATCTTTGTCAGCGTATCCATGGAAACAAGTTCTTGAAAGCACGTTAAAGGTAGTATATCCATTTTGAAAGAGAATGTTTTGTTGCTTGCTTCCTAGCCTTAGCTTATTTACGTATTGAAGGCTTAGGATGACAATGATATATTCCAGTTGCCTGACGGTTATGAAGAGCTATATGAGGAACTATATCCGTTTTTCTTTCAAAATTGAGTTATTAGTAAAAGTAGTGTAAACATTAAAGCTTTTGGTGGAGTAAGACTTACAGACTGATTAGACAAGCAAGACCAACTTACTGTTGTCACATTTTAAGTTTCGTGTCACATAGACGCTTGTAAAAAGTGAGATTGAGAAACCCGTTTTTCTCTCAATTTTCAAGGTGGGCTCAGTTCCTTTTGGAAATAAATTCTTCATATGACATCGCTAAGCCGACAATAAGTCTCCTTGTGTGTATTATGATTCACATTTTGTATTGTATTGTTCAGAATAAGGTATAAGAGTTTTGCAGATACTAGACTACATCGTAAAACGACCGTACAAAAATTATAGTAGTAGTCAATATTCTCCGCTAAAAATCATGTTTCCGTTTCCTATTCCGAGGTATGTTCTTTAAACATGTTTTCTTTCTATTTACCGTTCTCATTTACACAACTTTATATTTTGGGCCTTTTCAAGCATTTGAGGGAGGAAAAAGAGAGAGAAGAGGGGAAAGGGTGTGGGAAGATGAGGGATAAGAGGAGGGGAAAGGAAGGGTAAGAGATTAATGGAGAGGAGATGGAAAGGGGGCGGAAGGTAGAGGAGGGAAGGGAGGAGAGGGAATGGGAGAGGGAAGATGAGGGGTAAGGGGGAGAGGAGGGGGAGAAGAGGTGGGAGAGAAGGGGAGAGGAGGAGGAGAGAAGGGGGAGAGAAGGGGGAGAGGAGGAGGAGAGGAGGGGGAGAGGAGGGGGAGAGGAGGGGGAGAGGAGGGAGAGATGAGGGGAAAAGGAACGAAATGGTAGAAGAGGGAGAGAGGAGGGGGAGAGGAGGGGGAGAGGAAGGGTAAGAGATTAATGGAGAGGAGATAGAAAGGGGGCGGAAGGTAGAGGAGGGAGGGGAGGAGATGGGAGGAGAGGGAATGGGAGAGGGAAGATGAGGGGCAAGGGGGAGAGAAGGAAGAGAGGAGGTGGGAGAGAAGGGGAGAGGAGAAGGAGAGAAGGGGAGAGGAGGGGGAGAGGAGGAGGAGAGGAGGGGGAGAGGAGGGGGAGAGGAGGGGGAGAGGAGGGAGAAATGAGGGGAAAAGGAACGAAATGGTAGAAGAGGGAGAGAGGAGGGGGGGAGGAGGGGGAGAGGAGGGGGAAGAGGAAGGAAAGGGTAGAGGAGGGAGAGAAAAGGGAGAGAGGACGAGGAGAGGGGAAGAGAGGAAAAGAGAGGGGAATTAATAGAAGAGAGGAGAGCAGCGGAAGGGAAGGGGGATGTAGAGGATGGTAAAGAGAACCATGAGGCGACATGGGGAGAAAATCAAAGGTCATGAATACAGAAGGAAGACAATAATTTGAGAGGAAGGAGAAATACGAAGAATATGTAAACCATTATTCGGGATCACCTCTAAGAAGAAGTAACATAATTGATCCAATTCCAAACATTCTACCAGCATAAGCAATTGTGTTGAATGCTGTCTGAAATCGTAAGCGTTCTCCTATATCTCGCCCCCTCCCTCGACACCAGAAAACATCAGCTCGCACAGTCCCACGCGTATTCACAGCTGTTAGTATACATTCTCCCTATCACCATGTCTTTACATCCTGGAAAGAAAAATCTGCAAACAATATGCGGTAGAAAGTTTTTTTTTGCAGCAATAGAGGGGTTAAGTCGGAGATATAGAGCAAGCCCACACGTAGCATGGCCATGTGATGGATGGAAGTTAACAAATTGACATTGCTTGCATTGCCAACACGCGATTGGCACGATTGGTTTCCCTCTTAGTGAAATGGATGATGTTCGTAACCGTCCCTGGCAAATTGGAAATTTCTTTCTGACGGCCACCAGGTCTGTAACGATCCCTGGCAAATTGGAAAGTCTTTCTGACGGCGATCAAGTCTATGGTGATGTTGGATACGTCTATTTAATAATGGTTTTTGTCGTGTGTGATAGGCCGCCCGTGAAATCTGACGCAAAAACATCGGAATCAGATGATGTAAGAACGTTCAGTCATCAAGCGACAGTCCATCCATCACAATGTCTTAGAGCTGTAACTATTCGGAAAACATTTCAGTAATGTCAGTGTCAAGTCGACCAAATAAAGTTTGATTAGGCTGATTACAAGAATGTGTTTTATGGTTTGAACTTGTCTGCTATTTTGTTTGACAAAACAACTCTTGGTCGATCAAAACTGTAGTAAAAAATGTTTATGTAGTTTTATGGTTGAACGTACATGCAGTGACGTCACTAAAGCCTTCATTTTAAATGATGGATGATCCAGAAAGACGGGTCTCTCATACTAGAATTGAATTGTTTCTTTTTTTCTTTTACTTGGTTTAACCGTGAAATAAAAGTAAACGCAATATACAACTGTCCAACGATACCCAAAGGAAAAAAAAAATCTAAGAATGTCTTACATTTCAGAAACCCACTTAACATGATCAAGGGGCTGTTTCTTTTTTGGTTCATGTAAAGTTTCATTTGATATGGCTTTTCGTCCTAAAAAAGCTATGCACTATCATACCACTAACATTTATGATGTAACAATGCATTGCATCATCTGTATCACATTTGTTTTAACCCATTTCGTGCGAAACAAGATATTGTTCTATGCAATTTGTGTGTATTGAGAGTAAAATAATTCACAAGAGGTTAGTGGAACGTTAAGGGTTAAGAAATAGTATTGACGTTGATTACGGGATCTGTAATGACGGTAGAATCGTTCTGACGTCACCGCGGGGCGGATTTTGCTTAATTAAACAATTGTTTCATTCCGAGATGATTCCTTTACGTGATCCTCTTATCAAACAAGAATGGGGCCTGAGATTATGGCAGAAAGACTCTGGAATGATTGCGGATTCTGAAATGCATATTCACAACGAGAAAACACTACATGGGAATGTTTTCGTTGGGTTTAAAACCATTCAACATGTTTTAGCAGAATGTGCTATGTACTTGAACTCCTTATCAGCAAGACTTCATGCTTTTCTATGGGAATGGTGTTTGTTAAGAGAGCAAAAATGCCTTAATAGCGCATAAAGAAATAACTCCTTCCTTGCCAGACTCCATACTGTCCTACGGAAATGGTGTTTGCTATAGAGTGCAAAAACGCCTCTATAGTGCATAAAGACTTAACCAGTTTATCATGTTTATAATGAACATTATACATGCGTGTCAAACTGGTGTGCGGAAAACAGTGCTCGGGTTGGTGTGGACCATTGAGCAATCACGGTCTGACTCAATCACATTGTCATTTGTTTTGAAGACGTCACGAAACCGGGTGGCGGTCATAACTCTATCTCCTCCCAAGACGGGGGATTTGGGGAGATCGTCCTATTAAAGGCGGTGTATCACCTCTTGCAGATGAAACATATTCGTTAAGACATTGCCTGAACCAAAAGAGCTGCGTATACATCAACTTTCTGAGCTTTGGAACGTGACAATGACGTAGAATTTGAAGACATTGCCTAAACATAAAGAAATATTCAT
This sequence comes from Arbacia lixula, assembly GCA_963669155.1. Taxonomy (NCBI): domain Eukaryota; kingdom Metazoa; phylum Echinodermata; class Echinoidea; order Arbacioida; family Arbaciidae; genus Arbacia; species Arbacia lixula. The sequence continues at coordinate 14,125,432 of OZ022595.1, read as the reverse complement.
ACATAATCTTTGTGATTTATTAAATTCGAGAGTGACGTAGAATTTGAAAACATTGCCTGAAACAAAAAAAAAATGCTTATACATCAACTTTGTGAAGTATGACACTTGACAGCGACGTAGAATCTGAATAACGCATGAAGAATACAACTTTGTAAATCTCAAGCTACTTCGTAACTACTTTATAATCTCGAAGGTCAGTATAAACCTATTAAACGCCACTTTTCAAATTCTCATTTATTATCACGGACAGTATTGAAGTGATACACCGCCTTTAAGCTGAGGAAAGAGAGAGGAAGGGGGAGATGTATAGAGACAGGAAGAGAGAGAGAGAAAGAGAGAGAGAGAGAGTAGAGAAGAAGAGAAAGATAGAGAGATAAAGTAATGAAAGAGAGAGAGAGGGAGAGAGAGAGAGAGAGAGGGAGGGGGGAGAAAGAGAGAGAGAGAGACAGTAGAGAAGAAGAGAAAGATAGAGAGATAAAGTAATAAGAGAGAGAGAGAGAGAGAGAGAGAGAGAGAGAGAGAGAGGGGTGGTGGTGGTGGGGGGGGGGGAGGGGGTGCATGCGTAGAGATATAGAGAAATTAAAAAGAGAGCGAGAGAGGAAGAATGAGAGACAGAGACGAACACAGACAGAGATAGAGACAGAGAGGGAGAGAAGTATACGGAGAGTGAGATACAGTAGAGAGAGAGAGAGAAAAAAAAAGAACGAGAGTGACATGTAAAGCGCCCGTCTCCTTACGGCATGAGCCCTGTCATTAACATCTAATTCCTTCCAATCGACGACCCCCTTTCTCCGATCCCTTCCAATCAGTCTGTCAATATTTTGAGATGCCTCTTTAGTCCTTACCAGCGTCTTGGCGAAACATTGATGTTCTTGGCCCTCTTGTTTGCTGGGGTGAGAGATTTGGTAGTAAATCAGAGACGACTCCTGAAAAAAACTTCGCGAATGTTCTTCTTTACAAATGTTACAAATGTTAACCATGTCTTTCAAATTGATTGTTTTAATCTTTTTGTAGATTTTCAGAGATGACTTGTTTCTGTTTTTATTGAAATTTTGCAAAAGTATTCATAAACAAAAAATCCATACATTAATCTTGTAATATTTCTTAACTATAAAACAAACATGCACACACCCACACACACCCACACACTTTCCCAGGGGTATATTGATATTACAAGAAGTTATTATTATTGTTGATCACAAAATATTTGCAAGAAGTACAGCAATTCAGTTAAAATTGATAGACGATAAAATGGACATGTAACTTATTTTTCTTTTGTTCAATTTCATATTCGATTTCTTGTTTAAACTTTATAATTGAAACGAAAGCCTCGAATATGAAATCTATTCCCTGAAATATACATGAGTACGTAATATATTAGGAACATAAACATAGACACTTTATACAGGAGTCGTGTGTGTCCGCTGAATGCATCCCCCCAAATCGGTTACATTTTAGCAGAGACAGATTATGACTGTCATTAGTGCTAGGTTTAATCTTATTCAGCAATTTTTCCCAAAGAGGAACAACTTTTCTCCAATCACAAAACAAATGATCTAGAGTTTCTGGAAAGTCTGCATAAAAATAACAATCAGTAGATTCCATTTTCTCAATCTTCAACAAAAAAAAAACCACACATTGAAAGTAGCCGTCATGATAGCTTTATAAAGTATTTTGATATACAAACTCCTTAACCGATTCTCAATTGTGCAACAAAAAATAATATTCGACCAATCCTCCTCTTTGGGTTGGTGGCCAAAAGTTTATTTTACCCCTTGGTGTTCATCGTTTTAGTACAATCATATTGCTTAATTAAGATATTGAATATAAACTCCGACATTTTCTTTTGATTTAGTACATCTTGAATAATTTGATGAAATGTATACTTATCCACATTTCTGGAATTATCAAACCAGTTAAAAAATACCAAAACAGGAGGGAGTGATATTTTCTTTGGTCTCTTATAGAAATATCAAATTCAATTATTCAATATCTCAATTTCTATTCTCACACGCATTGACACCCACAGTTACTCTCACACACTCCCCCAAAGCAAAACATACATACATACATACATACACATGCGCATGACACACACACACACAAACACACACACACAAACACACACTCACATACCATACACATTCGCCAAACAATCGCAGCTTGTCCTGTGAGACAAACACCGATGACAATATGGCGTCTTGCGGATCGTACACGCCAGCGATCCATAACGACCCCGAACGGGCTGATTGTGGGTTCTTGATTCCCCGAGGTTGCCCATCCGTGGCCGCTGCGGTCCGCCATGAACGATCTCTGGAGAGCGACGTTAGAGAGTTTGGGTTGCCACTGTGACTGTGACTATGACTGTGACTGTAACTGCGACTGGCAGCCGTTCTTAACAAGCATACGCGATTGCGTCACATCGCCATGAATGTTATAATAGAGAGTTTTCGACTGGCATGAGTAAGACAGGGACTGGCAGATTCTCTTAACAATACGCTACGTACACGATTGCGTCACATCCACCCGGATGTGACAAAAAATCGTAGATTGTCACGACTGTGACAGTGACAGTGACTGTGACTGTGACTGGCCCCCGTTGCATAAACCTTACCATTAACGGTAACTTTTCCATTACTGGTAGCTATCATGGTAACATTACTTCACCGCCAATCACATTCAAAGTGTCCATGAAATTTGCCATTGGCAGCAAAGTTACTATCAATGGTAAGTTTTATGCAACAGGGTTCTGGATTAACTTTATGGGAGGTTAAATAAAAAAACAACAACAACATGAAACATCATTATTAAGTCAATATAATTGATTATATCCTCGGGAGCACTTTGGTATATTAGGTTTGTCCACATAATAATTACAGCGAATATAATAATCACTCACTGTTGTGATTCTGTGATGAAAATCAATCATGTTGTGACAGCATCAGATGATTTACTTTGCGCCCAATAAAGCTAGTCTATGTTTAGAACGCGGTCCACCGTTTTGAATACCGGTCTTTAACTACATGAACTTCAAGCTTTATGTACATGCGAGATATTAGAGTACGTTTTGCACGCAACAACCTGACCGAAATATCGGCGCAAATATAGACATAGTTAGACATTAGATTAGTTCAGTACTTTCACTGATAATGATTAAAAGGGAATGCGCTAGTGACAAGTGTATAGATATGAATTATTGATAAAGGAGTATCTGTATGACATGTGCATCCCAAACAAACGCTTATAATCATGACAAAAAGCTTGTGGTCTTGTGAGCCAGAAACTTCCAAGATAGAAAGGGCGGTTGAAAGACGTGGTTAAAATGTGTCAGAGACATGGAGTCATCGTGCAAGAGAGAGAAAGAGAGAGAGAGAGAGAGAGCGAGAGAGAGAGAGAGAGAGAGCGCGCAAGCGAGAGAGAGAGAGAGAGAGAGAGAGAGAGGGGGGGGGGGGAGAGTGAGAGGGAGGGAGATACAGAAATATTGAGAGAGATACATTATTTTTCATCATTTTGAAGCAAATGTTTATTTGTTTGATGATTCCGTACTATTAATGGCTATTCATATAGTTATGTGGCATACACCTCCGTATTATCACACACTCGCTCACACTCACATTAACGCAAGCAGAGAGAAAGACAGATTATGATAGAGGCAGACATAGAGACAGGGGGGCAGAGAAAGAGACCGACAGACAGACAGACAGACAGAGACATATACATAGAAAGAGAGACAGAGACATAGACAGAGGCAGACAGACAGACAGACAGACAGACATAGACGATTATAAAAAGAAAGAGACAGAGACAGAGACAGGTACACAGGGAGAGAGAGAGAGAGAGAGAGAGAGGGAGAGAGAGAGAGAGAGGGAGAGAGAGAGAGAGTGAGAGAGAAAGAGAGAGAGAGAGAGAGAGAGAGAGGGAGAGAGAGAGAGAGAGAGATAGAGAACGTGAGGGGATGGAGTAGAAGAAAGATTGGGTAATTGATAGAACAGAGAAAGTTGCCTCCTTCTAATTTTAGGTTAATATGACTAATCTTACGACGGCGGAAATATGTGGTGTAAGTCTTGCAACACATAATCATCCTGTCTCCATGGCAGCCAGTGTATTCGCGTATCGCTTAAAAGTGCAACCTAAGCCAAACAAACAGACAGCGTTAAACAGGCTCGTGTGAAAACGAGGCTTCCTTAATAGTAAAGGTGAAACTGCTTCTTTATCACATCTAACTTTTTCAAGAATTCCATTTTTTGATTTACCCGTTGTGTGGCACATATTAAAGATACTGCTTTATGTGAATTATTACTTGTGCAATAATGCTTCAGTGGAGTGCGTATAAAGGGTTCAATGTACTTTTTAATTCAATATATTGTCCCTGAACAGATGCATGTTATATGTGTCAAATTTGTGTTATTGTTTAATATTTTTCAAATGATACAATTTACACTTAGGAAATGTGGGCTTTCATGCGTCAGGAGTATAATATCACATGCCGCGTGATAAGATGATAAAACATTAAATATTCCAAGGATTATTAAAAGAAAAGTAATGGACGAAATGTCGCAAAAACCTGTCTCTTAAGAAATGGACATCCCTTGATTTTATGATGTGTAAATTTTAGCTTGGTGTGAGCAGCAGCAGCAGCACACTCTTATCAACAGCGTAAGGAGTCTAAACTCCTTTTATTACATTTAATTGGCCCTAAAGTTCACCGTGCATGACATGTGAACGCCCGCTAAAAAACCTTGATAAAACCACCTCATGACGGCAAAGGAAGCAAAGTTATAAAAGAAGAAGAAGAGAGAGATAGAGATACAGAGAGAGATACAGAGAGAGAGAGAGAGAGAAGGAGAGACAGACAGACAGACAGACAGACAGAGAGGGAGAGAGAGAGAGAGAGAGAGAGAGAGAGAGAGATAGTGGATGAGGAATAATGTATAGATGTAGACATAGTGGATAAAGGCCTATGCCCGAAATAATTTTGAACATGCATGAGCATGCTCCGGCGTTTTTATCTAAATGTTTGTATGTTCGTTTATATATAGACAATGCCATTCATTAGCGGAACATCCGAAGACAACTCAGCAATTCTACCATAAACCCCTTTATGAAATTCGGGGGATATTGAAAATGTTCTCGACGTATACATTAGAATGATTAGACGATTCTTGCAACCCTTGTACCGGGCAAACTCTAAACCACTCTCACATTTAGACATCATCCGACCGCAAACATCAAAGCCAGCGCTCCTGTGCGCAGAAATATGATGCTCTCACTCTCAATAACAAAATCCGACCCCAAAATCTCGGCAGCGTTCATGGCGTATGTGACTCGCATGAAACATTCTTTATCAGTCAATATATCGTGCCAGATGACGAAGTGATATCGTATGAGAGTCGTCTCAAATGTCAAAGTTAGAGCTCACTTCATCCCAGGTCGGAGGGAAGGTGACTGACCATCGCATTGAACATGTTGAACTGTAAATTATGTTGCGCTGTGTATTTGTTTTTTGTTACACAATTGTCATAACATGAATATGAATTCTATAGTATGATGACATTTTACATTTTTTTTTATATGCGAACTCTAAATATTTCTTATACTGTACATGATAGTTGGTAGTCCGTGCAAAGTTTTAATTTAACAGATTTAATTTTGTCTTCAATAAGGATACAATATACGTTTAAAGTAAGACTGGGCATTATCGACCGGTTCATGTATTATGTTGTGTATTGTCATATTATAGTACACGGAAACTCCTCGGGTTGCAAAAAAAAACTTGATAAGATTGTAAAATGTTTGGTCGAATCAGCTAAAGTTATCGGACAAACCTCATTGTCATCCTGTAAAAGTGGTATAATTGAGGTATAGAGATAATGACGTAGTATATATTCGTTTATATATCATGTTGTGTTGTGTCATATCATGTCATAGTACATGAAACCTTGGCAAGGCTGGAAAAGATAAGATTGACCGGCGCCCAGTAAAGCAATTAGTTCCAAAAATAATGAATGGAGATTATGTTGTGACTAGGATATTTCTCTTTGTGAGCATGCAATATCAGGAGCATTCGTAGTTAACTTTTTTTTTTGTAATTGCTACTCAAATATCTCTAAAATGACGCATAAATATTTATGCACGGCATTATATCGTACTGAATAAAGAGATTCCTTGTTGGTATATCATTCACACGATGCACCTCACAGCATAGCACCTACGTATATAGGTTATTCACACGATAGCAAGTCTAACTAAAGAATAAAACTATATATCTACATTTGATGAAGGAATGGTTCACAGAAATATGCTTCCACAAAATATAGCTTTGGATGAAAAGTCCAGAGAAACATTTGTTTGACACATCGTCTGTAAGCTAATTTGGTAAAAGAATAAAGACTTAAATACTAGACCGGAATATAAACAAATATAGCATTCCCTATAACTCTGTGTATGCCACTGCTGTAATTTTACACAAATAATACAGTACGAACCCATAGAGCAGCAGTTCATCTATCACACAAAGGGTTTAAGGACATAAAAGGGTATGTGGTACATGTAGCACCTTCCATTCTTTGAGATATTCCAGGTTTCCGAAACGCTCAGAAGTCCTTGACACTACTCAGTCCTTGAAAAGAAATAAAGCTGGATCAGAGCGAAATGTGTCCCGTGAACGAGAGGAAATCAGCGATCATATTATTATTTTGCAAGTGCATATTTTAAGCTGTCGCCCGGGGGCGGGTTGTCGTTTGCACTTGTAAGACCACCTTGGATGACTTGGTTTGGTAAGTGTAACGTTTGTGTGGTGGCAGCGGTGGGACGTGGTCGGGACATGCTTCAATATTAGGCATCAATGGTCCGTGTTCACTTTGGTGGGTTAACTTAGGCCGCATACTTAACGTAGGCTAACTTCACGAGGCGAATACATCATCTGATGCTATCACAAAATCATTAATTTTTTATCACAGAATCAAAATAGTGGGTGATCTCGGTTATTCGCTGTAATTATGATGTAAATTCCTTAAAAAACATAATGATTCCGAGGTCAAAATCAATGACAAGTACTCAATAATAACGACATAATGATGCAACTTTAATTTAACGCGATACAGATATTGATATTGCAATTTATTGTCAAAATGGAAATTTCATTTTCACTGGCTTACAAAGATGATACATTGATACAGATACGGAATGTGACATCAAACAAGTTACATATAAACAGAAAGACATATACAATTATTAGACAGTAATAATAAGGTAGAAATCAATTGCGAAGTTATAAAGCAGTATTTGACAAATAGCGTTTCCAAGAATTTAATACAAAGGTACAGATGGTAGAGAATACTGAGGAACGAGTTCAAACACTGGAATCAATTCAAACGAAATGAATCTAGCATAAAAGCGGAGGCATATTCATTGACTGTGTGTGAATTGAATTGCTGTAAATATAGTCTTTCAAATTGGTGGCAGATCGTCTACAAACAGAGTAAAATATCTGCAGTGCATGCATCTACTCGGATAATATTGTTTCAAACATTATAATTTCATCAACCTAATCAGATGAATGTATGTAGGGATGTTTCTCGGCAAGTTCGTGACAAAATGTCATAAATAGGGCAGATGGAAGATATCATTTCATGTATTAGAGGAACACTGCAAAAGAGAATGTTTTCCATGCATTTTTTAAATCGACATCGCTGTTGAGTTTTATATTTATTAAACGACTTAACATGATATTCTTAGCGTTCTTGCGATATCAAAAAATGTGATAAGTTAAATACCTTTATTTAATCATGGATTAGTATTTTTTTAGGTGGGGGTCTGATTTTTGTTACATGTGCTATGTACCAATTTTGAGAACTTTGTATGTATTTTTATTGCTAAAAACCTACATGATTGAAGTAAGCATGAAATGGAGTTAGAGCTAAGAATGAAGAAATGATGGGGACGAGGATGTAGAATTGATATATGGGTGACGAGTGTCCTAAACTCTATTGCTGACGACACGATTTTGTGACAATTCTTCAGCCGTACATGCCGTAAGGGCCTTCGACTGGAAATGTGACGTCACCTTTTTACCCTGTTTTGAAAGAATTTATGTTCATCCGGGGCACATGAGCAAAATGATGAAGATTAACAAATATGAAAGAGTCAATGAAGAAATTATGATTGTTAAAAAACAACTTAAATTATGTTTAGAGTTAGAGGTAGTATAGATTGAAGACATTCCTAAATATTCATGACTCTTCACACATTATTTCACATCTTCGTAAGACTATTTGTTTTTGGGTTTTTTTCGTCATCTACTGTAGCTTAACTGTATTTGCTTCGTTTAAAGATGGATGGTCAAAATGTTCAGTGCGAATAACTGATGCGACACTGCGAAAATGTCACATAAATAGTTAACTCCGTTCGTCCCTTTAAAAAAAGTCTTTGGAAATGACTCAAAAATGTCCACACTAAGACTTTTTGTAACAAAAAATGGGTATCATTTACAGGAGAGCGTTTCCACTCCGCGGGCTTTTGATGCAACCTTTTGTGAGAAAATCCCCGCCTCCGCCCAGCAGAGGTGGATAAATTACCGGCGCTGCATTGATCCGAACCTGGAGCTCGCCTCCCCATATCTTGTGGTCTGTGCAGCCGACGCTCCCGGGGTTTAAACCCGTCTCCGACCCCCCTCGCACATGCATCTTGCCGGCCCGCGCTCTGGCCCACACACACGGCCCATAATCAGGCGGCTTTGTTCAAAGGCCTGCCGTCCCGCCACGGGTTGTAATTTCTGTAATATTCTGTTTAGCGTCTTGCGGTGAAGAAAATCAGTTTAAGGGCTGACCGAATATTCGAGACGGCTGCGTACGTGAAGCCGTTTATAGCCCTTAATGTCGTGGGCAAACAATATTCATTACAAATTGATACAGTATCAGTCGGTGCCATTTCTCCGCCAGACTACCCGTGGTAATTGCAGTTCGTTTGCCACCACAAGGGACTGTATAAGTGGGACCGTGGAGTTGGTAATCGTATTGTTTTGCCGTGTTTATTAAGGACTGCACAGGGAATTCCAAAAGAAGTAGTTCATCGTAACAAGTTATCTTTCTGTCTGAGCAATTATTGTCTGTGACAGGTGTAATTCTGGGCCTACGACCACCCCTAGTAAGAAGGGATGCAGGCGAGAAAGAGAGGAGGACTGGGTGGGTAAGGTGAGGGAGCCAGAGGCGAAGAAATAATAGGTGTTAGAAAATTATGAATAAGTATTAGTTGTACTTTCTTTAAATAAGTTTTACTGTTTTTAAAGGGAGAATTACATCAGAAAAGAAGGTCGAAACTTCGTACAACACGACGAAGCTTGATGAAGGCGAAGTGTGACGAATCGATAAACCTGACACGCAATTAAGACGAAAATTTATAATCATTTGTACTAAGTATACAATAAAGCGATGCGAAAAACACTCGTTAAAGCTCTAAAATACAAAGGTTTTAAACACACATTCTTAACAATTAAATGAGGGCCCCTTGTGAGGTTTTCATCCCCCACCCCCTTAATCCGAAAACGGTCCTGGCGCGCCTGCGGATGACGCATGGGGCAAAATGTATGGAAACAACATTAACACAGAAAAGGAGGAGAGTAATGGAAATTACAGAGGTCAAAATATGTATCTTAACTACTTAATCCAGCTCATTGGCATTGGTTTTCAAATCACCTATTCCCATTCAAAATTCACCGTTTCGCTATCAATAATGCAAATCATTCTCCTTTTGTTCATCGGGGACTCTTTCATCACTGTTTTCACTGACCCAAATCATTAGAGTACTTTCTGCCGCCTGTGCTCTATCTTCCTCCATATCCCCCTCCCCCCTAACGTCGTTTCCCCTTTTCTTTCATATAGCCCATCTCCGTCTCCTTACGCCCCCCCCCCCCCCACACACACACACTTCTCTCTCTCTCTCTCTCTCTCTCTCTCTCTCTCTCTCTCTCTCTCACTCTCTCTCTTTATTTCTTTCTCCAACTTTTCCATCCCTCTCTCCCCCTCATTCACCCCCATCTCCCTACCCCATCTCTCTCTCTATCTTTCTCTCCCTCTTTCTCTCCCTATCCCCCTATATCTCTCTCTTTCTCTGTCTCTCCCTCTCTCCCTCCCTCTCTCCCCCTCTTTTTCTCTCCTCTCTCCCACATCTCCCCCATCTCGCTCCCCCTCTCCTCTCCCCTTTCTCACTATGTCTCTCCCTCCCCATCTGTCCACCCCTCTCTCCCCTCTTTCACCCCCCCCCCAACTCTCCCCCATCTATCTCACCCTCCCCCCTCTCCCTTCCCTCCCCATCTGTCCACCCATCCCCCTTCTGGCACCAGCACGCCCTCACCTCCTGATGGACAGCCCCAGCCCCCTCCCCCGTCATCTAGAGGCCAACAAATGGAGTTTGAACCCATCGGTAAAGTGCGTGCCGCAGACCGGAAGACCCCATATCCGGTGAACGACTGTCTATCTGTGCCAGCCTTGTTTAAGAGTTGACTGATACAAACATTTCATGCTCCCTGGGACATATACGGGCTGGGGGCGGGGGTACGGGGGGGGGGGGGGGGTTGGTGTCTACGGAAGATTTTCCTCAAGCCTTGTTCAGGAGAGAGTGCGAGGAGGAGGGGGGGGGGAGGGAGGGGCGAGAGCGACATGCGGAATAATATAACAAATTAAAGAATTAACATGTTAATTATCGTTGGTACCTGCAGGTACCAACGATAAAGCCGCCCCCCCCCCTCCCCTTCACAAACACGGGTTGGGGGGAGGGGGAGGGGGGCTCTACGAAACATAATTATGTTCAGCTCTGTTCAAGAGACGCCTATAATACAATAATTGGAGCCCTATCAGGGTGGGTTGAGATGATGGGAGAGAGTGTCGAGATTTGGATGAGGTGACAATCACGATGATGATTCTATTCGTCGTAACAAAGGGGAAGGTCGGTAGGAGACTGCTCACGTCAGCACGTGGAGTGAGTTACTTGGGATACCATATGTCATGGTTTGGTAGTAGAGTCATCCGACAATTTGGGCTCCAAGACCTTTCCTGACGTTAATGCGTGGAAGCTGTTGTTACCTTTCAACTGGCCATGGTGCATGGCATTTTCTGGTCATATTTTAATGGTTTACAAATTTACTTAACCAGTGCTTAAGTGCTTTAATCATAAAGATTTTCTCAATGAGACCAAAACTAACTTAATCTGGTGTGAATTTCTTATGTGCGCGTGTTTATATATGTGTATAATGTACTTTTCCCTAACATAGTTCATAGTCTGATAATATAATGTTAAACAATTTTTTTTATAAGTAAATGCTCAAAATCATGAAACATACCTGATATGCGCGTCGCTTAAACAGTGACGTAATATGTGATTACAACGATGACACAAATCCATGACGGGTTGAATGTGATAAAAAGTACGGAAACATGAAAGGTAAGTGCGTGCTAATGTATGATGAGGCGTGGGGGGGGGGGGTGGATTTACTGTCTATCAGTACTCAATGAAGTGTGTCTATATAATAGGCCTACAAACCAGATGATTCACCTGAAATTTCGGCAGCGCGTTCCATGGTTGTGATTACATTGTAATTGCGACACCTGCCAACTTGAGATTAGCGACTGGAGATTTGTAATGGCGTATCTAATCATGATTTAATTACCTCGTACCCGATTTCCTTGGGTTATATTGCATTGGTAGCACTGTAATTATTACATAACGTCTGAAAGAGTGGGTCTCAGACTCGGTAATACCGCGGTTATCTAATGGCGTGGATAGAGGCAATATATATGGGTGCATTCACCAAAGTACCCCAGAAGGTTGTATTTGTTTGTCTTGTATTTGTGGACAAAGTTTTAGCAATAGACAATTTTCGTTCTGTATGAAATGTTTATTCACGTAGTTCAAACAATACGTTACTAATGGTAACCCCAAAGCTTGTCCGAGGTTTGTCCGAGTAGCAACAACTAATATATTCAGAATGCGTTCCCTCCATTTCACCTTAAAATCGATATGCAGTAGGGCCTCTGTTACATATTAATGGATTGGGGCTCAAAATGTTTTATACTACAATAATCAACTATATTTAGCACCTTTTCATTGTTTTTAACCATAAGTCGATATGCACTATTTACAAAACGACATAGAGTAGCGAAGTGGTGTTTCCATATCAAGGCAAATGGTTCTAAACAAAATTACTTTACCGGGCGATATTGTCTAGCGGGCCAGTGTCGGGCACTCACAAGAGAGTCCCCGCTGTGATCACAGCTCTTTCTCCACCAGCATAGTTTAGAACCAGTTGTCTTGAAAATAACGCGAAAATGACGTCACACTTCGGTCCTCTATTACTATAGACTCCTCTGAACCATACCCATCAGAGAACAGTCAATAATCGTTAAATGGCTATACTATGGCATTTATATAAAAGGCGCCAGGAAACGCACCGAACAAGCACGAAGTTTCGTCTGGCGTTTTACTCACATCGCGTTGTGACAGGAAAGTCACTGGAATTTACATACAAAGAGCCAAGAAACACGCCGAACAAGCACAAAGATTCGCCTGGCGCGTTACTCACGGCGCGTTGTGTCAGAGTCGTCACTATGCTAGGAGGTCACACTTTGTTGCACTGTGCTCGGAATTTGGAAACAATTCAAGACTTTAAATTTGTTTTATACGATCAACGTAACTCACGTACTACTTATCCAATATGACAACATATTGTATATACAGTGAACCCTTGCTTGAGTGACTACCTGTACATAAAGGTCAGGAAAGTCCACCCTATGGTTAAGTTGGTTTCCATGAAAACAGGATGGCATCTCCCACGTGACGTCACAAAATCAAAACTTTAAACAATCTTAACTTTTTTTATCAAACCTTTACAGGCTTCACTAATATGTTTCTTTAATGTTTCTGCTTTTATCAAAACCAACTTAATTTCGGGGTGGACTATCATTTAACTCTTTGTGTGCTTTAGTTTTTTTTTTTTTTATTTCTTAAGTTACGAATTCAACATTAAATCAATTATTGTCCAGAAACTTCTACGAGAAATAGGAATATGATCGCGTTTGGAGTTTGATATCATTGGCCCTTTCGATACTGTAGGCCTTTAAGGGAGAAATTCAAACTTTGTAAGTTGTTATATTCTTGAAAAGAGAAGACAGGAAAAATCTAAGTCTTTTCTTAAGGAAACAACGGTTTATCCCACACATTCCCATCCCACACCGATACAAAGCTGCTTCAAAAATGACGCAAACTCTGGACTTCGGTCAGCATGGTCAAAGTGTTGTATCCAAACCGGATTCTATCAATCTTCCATAGGCACTGTAATGTGTAATGTGAATTCAGGGCCTCATCTTAATATTAAGAATCACGATTAATCCGAATCGATCGCAAGTACAATTCTCTACCTCTAGTGTACAGTTACGATTGATATCAATCGTAAGTCAGGTTGCGATCAATCACAATTCTTTATAGGCAGTGCACAGGTCTGTATTATCTATAATGTGATATGAGCAAGGAACAACTTCTATAGAACTAAATTTTGCCTCCCCTCCCCCCCTTCCAAAAAAACCCAGCCAACAACAGCACCGATAGAAAGAGATAAGACAAAAGAAATCGAAATTGACTTGGGCCATTGTTGTATTGAAATATTTCTTTTGTGAGGATGTGATGTGAGCACACCTGCGCGGCTATTCATGGTATCAGTGCATGTAAATGACTGTTTGAACGACCGCGAACCATGTAGCGTGTACGATGATAGGGACTCAGGATAAAGGAGAAATAAGGAAGTGTATTTGTCGCGCTCTTGTCCCTGAAAAAGTGCACCGCGGACAGATGTCTCGTCGAGGGGTTGTTGAAATCTACTCAAACAGACGTGACACACAGCCATGACTGACTGTGGCCAGCGCCGGCGACAACCTTCTTCAAAGTATTTACGTAGAATGCATTGTTTGTATCAATCCAGGGCGCTTGTACCCACACAAATCCCCCATAACAGTTTTCAATTGAAAATAAACAGATTGTATACAGCCTACATTACTTTTACATGAGTTTAAAGAACTGTTTAGAACCCGTTCCTGCATTGATTTCCAACTATAGCTACTACAGCTGAAAATGTACCAAAATGTATGACTTCTCTCCTCCTACGTCTAAAGAGCAAGTATTAATCATGATTATCATGCAACGGTAACAAATAGCAAGCTGATTAGGTAATAAATATGTTAAAGGTGCAAATAGGACTACCCAGGTAAAAATTATATTCATTGATTTCAATTTGCAGTTTTAAAGAGAAGGTCTTAGAAAAAAAGAAAGTTTAGATTCGAACAGACAATGGTCAGATAGGCATATATACTATTTGAAAAATGTTGAGATTCCATCTGGAAAATTGACTATTCATGCCGCAGAGGGTCTGTCCCATACCACAGTCCGAAACTTGACTTGAGCGGAATTTTATAAATATAGTCCTGGTCAAGTACGTATCATGCACGTATATGTGCACCATCTCCACTCCCGTGACTACCTGAGGAGTAGCATAGCCCTTGCCCGCTGCACGATATCGGCGCTGGATCAAGTTCGTTCATATAATCAACCATGGTACCAGGTACCCCATTTATACTCTTGGATAAACCTAAGTGCACGGTAAATGCGGCATAGTTTGATAATGAACGGGATGCGCAGGAGCATACACATTAGTTTAATGAGTATACCACAGTTAACCCACTCTGTTCCCGACGACCTACTGTCCTATGTGATTTGTGTGTATTACTTGTGAAAAAAAGCACCAAAGTGTTAATCAGTGTGTGACGCCGGTCTTCAGGAGCTACTGATATATACTTCATATTGCGTTTAGATACCATAAAGGTGATGTTTGACATTAAGGCCAGTTTTTGAAAGGAAAGAAGGCCCAAATTATCTTAAATACACACGAATCTCATAGACATGAAAGAGGAGCAGTATTTTGGCAGAGAAACGGTCGATTTATTGTCAGACTGATCACGATTTCACGTGATTAAATCGCTGGCTGCTCGAGGCGTTTGATATAACAGTATCAATCGACGCGTCGATTCCCAATTCTCATATTTGGCACAAACAATCTGAATTAATCCCCACGCTCTTTCTTGACTTCGTCTCAAGAAAGATGCAAGGAGAGGAAAGGGGGCGCGAGAACCGGAAATTTGCCGAAACAACTGTCGGAAACGAGTCCCCCTCACAACGTAGGTGAGGAATATCCGGTTTGCTGCAGATTCACATCCGATCTACATGACGGGGAGGAAAAGTTTAATCGAGGTGACTTATAACATAGAGATAGTCCTTGATGGGGGGAAAAGGCAGAAGGAGAAAGGGTTTAATATTGTTTTGTTAATCATCGTTGCTTACAGTGTCAAGTGTTGTGCGATTGCGGGGCTGCCAAGCATCCATTGAGATGGAATAGAGGTAGCCCTGTACTATTGCGGCGTGATTCAGAGAATTTGTCCGTCCTTGGTATGTTGGATTTCCTTTCTTATGTTTTATATCGGTATTGCACTTAAAAGAAGCAGCAGGCTGCAGAAAACTCGCCAAAAATGTTCCACCAATGAAAGTATTTATACTTTGTATAACTAACGAGGGAGAGAAAGCGTGATAAAACACAGAACATGTAACCAATTCTTCTTCTCATTTCTTCACAACTATTATTTTCTCTCTCAATTTAATGTACTATTTTCGGCGAAAACTTACTCATGATATCGTAACGTATGCTAAAAACATAACGCAGTAACATAGTAGTCAAACTCCAAAACTTGTCCGAAGTACATTCCACCCATTGCTACTGAATCACTTGGGACAGGTGCATACATGTGATAACTCATGGCTAGCTTATTAGGAGGAAAGTTTAATTAACCCTATATATGTATCGCATGACCTACCGCTTGGTTTGGTTTGGTTTTATTTCCGTATAAAACAAAAATCACATCACATTCAAACGTATACATTGATATTCAATTTACGGCCGGTTGCCCATATTCAGCAGTAACTATAATGTTGCCCCTGGTCTTCCATGGGGCCAGTTACAATGTATTTATTACGTAGAATTCAAAACACTTAAACATTACAAGCACTAGAAAGAGAACATAGAGCAGAGAGAAATAAGAGAAGAATAGAGAAGCTGCAGAATTAATTGATTTTGATTCAAATCATATTTCTTAAATGTGACGTATTAATTGACAAAAATAGACATTAAGAGAGTTTGGAGTTAAAGAAACTTGTTTTAAAGGCGGATAACGATGTTTTATTTCGAATGTCATAAGATATTTTGTTATACTCAGAAGTAGCTGTAGATCTAAACGATCTTTAAAAAGGGGCTCTATTTCCTTTACATGGGTCACTTGGTTGATAATGCATTACTGCGGGGTAAAAAATTAAAAAACGACAAGAAGAAGCACATCAGAAGCAATCCGAATGACCTAAAAATTAAATTACACATAACCCAAAAACGCGTGAGACACCGTTGTAACTTAAATTTGCCACACGTCACTCTAAGATAGTCGCCCAATTTTGGCTCGAGAAATAACAAGTTAGGTATGTTCTGCGTCTGTGTATATGGTTATCATAAACGAATTAACGCGGTGTCTGCATGTTTTTGATCTGGTGTGAGAATACAGCTGGCATGATGTCACATCGTGAGAATGCAGGTGTTATTATGTCACGATGTGGATGTTATGATTATCACATGATCCATTGTCGCCCAATCGGGCTTACAAATCGTACATTAGATCTCTTGTAAGAATGCAATGCAGGTGTGATGATGTCATGCTTGTTCACGAGCTGATTGCACTGTTCGGCGACCAGCTGAAGGCCTTTGTGTCGGCTGTGCAGCCGCCCAAGGGTGCTGGATGAGGTGTCACTTAATCCAATCCAGGGCCCCGTCTCGTACTGGGTTACGATTAGTCTGAATTGATCGCAAGTCTAACCCTCTATCTCCAATGTACATATCTATGACTGACATCCATTGCAAGTCAAATTGCGATCAATGACATTTCTTTGTAAGACAGGATTTAAATACAATTAACAATTACAAATATCTCCTAAAACACTAATTTCTGTGTCAAATTACAATATGACTACGTTTCATCTAACTTTCTCTTAAAAAAAATTGTTCCCATCATTTCCCCTTCGAGTTAATTTGTTTTGTTTCGCTACGTGTTCCGTTTCGTGACATTTTCTTTACTACGACGACTTCTTCTCCTTCTATAAACCCACTTCTGCTGATACAGCAGCTACTAATATTTCTTCTCCATCTATTGTCTTCATGTTATTCTCTTTCTCGTTCCCATTTTATTTCTTATTTTGTTTTACTTCTCTTTGTTTATGTTTTATTATTTTCCCCTTCCCCCTGTCTTCGTCTTCTTTGTGTCATTGTTTGCTTATACAATATAATTGTTTTCTTTTCCCTTTTCTACGTCTAATTTCATTTGGATGCATTTGAATTTTGGAAATTGACGAGTACAGCAAGAGAATATGTTTATTTTATGAGAATGATGTGAAAAGAATGCATGATAGAAGGGAAAAAAGGATGGCATTATTCGGATGAGAATACACAAATTGAACAAAGTGAACGGTAGGAAGGAACGAAAAATATGAAAATGGAGCCAAAAGGAAAAGGGAGAAGAAGGAGAACAAAGGTAAAGAAAAGGGTAATGGTGAAGAGTAACAAGAACATTAACAGCAAGACGGAAAAGGGGTGGGAGACGGAGAGAAGAAGAGAACGAGGAGAGCGAGAAAATCATCCAGAACAATTAATCTTCTTTCTCCTGCATACCAACTTCTTAAAGTCGACAAAGCAGCATTGAAACTACACCTTACTTCAAAAGGACAAAAACATATGGCCTTAAAACTCTCGGCGTTTAATCCCTTTCTCCATTTAAACCTGGAATAATATTGAAGTGTCAATGTCGGGCCAATCCGAGAAGAAGGTTACGGGGGACATGTCCAGAACTCTAACACCAACAAGCCCGCATAAAAGGCCAGGTAACTCGAGCTAGAAATGGTATGTCGTTTCTGAGTTGATACCTTTTATGTCGCAATTGTTCACTCGTGTGAAAACTATTGTATCTCAGGACGCCCTTTCTCTCTCGACTGACTGCTACTTTTCCCTCCTTCTCCCCCTAGTAGTCGTCGAGTTCAGACCCTGTAGAAGTCGCACGCATGAGCCTGTCGATTGTTGTAGACCCGGGAAGTTTTACAAGTCGAGATAACTCCATTGTAGACCCGAGCTGTCGGCTGAGCGTTATATATGGCAATGCACGTAATGGTGACAATGATGGTGATGATGATGATGATGATGATGATGATGATAATAATGATAATGATAATGATGATGATGATGATGATGATGATGATGATGATTATGACAATGATGATGATGATAATGATAATGAAAGTAACAACCTAATGGTGGTTATGAATGCAAATATCAACCACAACGCTTGTTCGAGGTTTATCTGAGTAGCAACAACTAATAGATTCAGAGTGCGTTCCATCCATTGAAACTAAATTACAACAGACAGGTGAATGTAATAACGCATTATTACCCACTTACACGACTTGGGGGCAAAGTTGAGAAATATATTACGAAATTGGCTTGTTAGAACTTGATGTCTCCATCCATCAAACTATATATTACTGCAGGCTATAGATGGATTCAAGCTCAGAACATTATGATCGCAAGTCCGTACCTAACACAATGATCCACACAAGTGGAACAGAAATACAATTTGGACCGTCAGGAAAAATCCGACATCACGTCTGAAATCGAAGACGAGGAGAAGAGCTCCCGGCGGTCCCTGTGTGAACTTGAAATTGATGTCGATCTCAAATGTCCTTTTGTTGTACTCGCAACCGGGGCAAGTAATACCTCGTAAAAATGGCCTGGTCGTTAAATATCGTGACAACGGGGGTAACCATGGAGACGTCTGTTTTCTCATAAATTAAACAAAATATATCGCATAAATGGAAGAAACTCTTCGTAGAACTGGATATGGCGCGATTTAAGGCCATATTTCAAAATCATGTCTGAACTCGTCCTGCGTTAACCTGTAATACGGAGGCACAAAGTTGGTAGTTATATAAATCCTATCATGTAATTGATGATATAAGCACACTTGCTCCATCATCATGACCATGGTGATTGCAAAGGGAATTATTTCAAATTTTCTAGACCGCACGGAAGAAAAAATGTTCCACTTTGGGTACCAAGATGATAACATATCTTTGTTCATGTTCACGGGTTTTCCTTCGTCACATTACGTCTAAGCAACTACCATGTGGTCATGGTCTAATTGAAATGTAACAGGGATCCTGGGATTATAGAGAGGTTTAGATTTCCACAACTGTGACTGTGACTGTGAATGTGACTGTGACATGGTTATCTGCGTATTGTAACAACCGGGTGGAGGTGGCGCAATCGCGTATACGTCGTATTGTTAAAAGCAGCGGTCAGACAGTCACCGTAACAGTCTCAGATGTATGGAAGCAGGAGACCGTCAAATACACGGAATTACGTCGTGTAGCAATTGGAATTGCCACACGACCTAAATAATTACGTCGTGTTGTAATTCCAATTGCCACACGACGTGCTTATTTACGCCCTGTGGCAATTGGAATTAATACACGACGTAATTATTTAGGTCATGACCTTAATTATTTCATGTAGCGAGACTAATTTTTTAAGGTCGTGTCTTTAAATCGTTGGCCAGTAATTCGGAATTACGTCGTGTAGTAAAAGGGATTGCCGCACGACGTTAATAATCACGTTGTGTGGCCATTGGAATTACCACACGACGTAATTATGTAGGTCGTGTTGCAATTCCAATTGCTACACGACGTAATTCCGTGTTTTGATGGTCTCCTGCTTCAATACAGTTGTGGCAATGTAAACTCTCTACTATGTCATCGCATACAAATAAGCCATTTCGTAGTTTCAATGTGCGCATGAGCAGATCATTGCTGGTAAGGGTTACCTCAGGTTATTGTACCACTCACAGAATAAAATGAATATTCGCTAGATGGTCGAACACGTTTATACTTATTATCATGCACATATGATAACAATATTTTGCTATACTAAGGCAGTGGAAAAATATTCCACCATGTGCACCTGCTTCTATTGCTTGAGAACGGTGTGAAATGTCTTTACATCCATTACCAAACATAGCTTCATGAGCTGGATCCGAGTCTCCATTCTAGTAGTATTTCATCCAGTGGTTTGTGGGACCTTGGTGTAACTACGAATTGGATAATATTCTTCACATGCAAAGTTGTTACAGTTATCACATCCGCAAGCAAACACGCACCCTCTCCAACCTCCCCGCACCCCTCTCCCGGTTGTTCCTGCGACTTACCCTCCCGTTTATCGTTTCTGTCAATATCCCGGTTACCATAGTGCGGTTGGTTGGTACCTTCCTGGGATCTTAGAAAACGGTCTTATCGAGAGCTACAACGAAGGGTGCTCCAATTAATGTTGAACCACAATCATGATAATCAACATTGTCATTTTTTCTAATTTTTTCATGGCAGGAGAACGTCACACCCAGCAGGCCTTCTCCCGGCTATTCTTCTCATTCTTTCTTTCATTCGTTATCTCTTTATCTTTCTTGCTTCACTTTCTTTCTATAGCTGTCTCGTTCATTCATTTATTCGTTTTGTCACCCTTTCTCATATGTCATTCTCCCTTCGTGATTTTTTATTCTCCCTCTTCGTTCCTTTTCTCTCTATCTCTCTCTTATTTCATTCCACCTTCTTTATGTTTTCTCCCTCTTTTCTCCTTTTCTCTCTTCCCCTCCCTTTCCCCCTTTCTCTTTCCCTTTCTCATTTCTCACTTCCAATCTCGTTCTTACTTTCTCTCTCCCTCCTCTTGCCTTCCGTTATTTCTCTCTCCTTGTCTTTTCATCTAATTTCCCATATCTCTCTCTCTCTCTCTCTCTCTCTCTCTCTCACTCTCTCTCACTCTCTCTCTCTCTCTCGCTCTCTCTCTCTCTCATATGCGCCCCCTCACTCTTGCTTCCCCGTTAAACCTCTACACCGTTTCTCTTTGCCCTTTCATAATAGCAGCAACTGCATCACACACCCATTTTTAACGGGGCAGATAGATTATACGATTAAAATGTCTTCTAAATATATTCAATTTAAATCAAGTTTGAACTTGCCTTCGCCAAACAAAACCACTATCATACGACCATTTTGTTTAAACTTACGAAACAAGCACTGTCAATGCACTGATCGATATATCATCCTGACATGAGAACGAAGTTTCATGCCAATCCCCTACTCCACCCCTGTCACACCCCTGCTTTCCCCCGATCTTCGGTGAAAGAAAGCCACTGTTAACTCCAAATATCCACAAACTGCATTTTCAACACCGAAAACTATGTCGACCACTTGTTCTTGTTACCACGATACTGGCACATCATACGATATGGAACCATTTATTTGCGTTGTTGCTCTTAACCTCTGCGACCCCCTTGCGAGCGATCTTTGGTAAACATTTTAAGATTGTATCCCCCTGACGGTCCTAAGACGTTCCCCCACCCTCTATCATGTCTATGTGTGATTCATCTCTAGGTCAAGTGCTATCTCGGATAAATCACAGCGGAACGAGTGATTTATCATGCCAGATATCACACCATATTCAGATTGTTATTCCGGTTATCGTAAGATAGCAGCTCCCACGATGAGTTCAAATGTGTGTGTTTTGTTTTGATTCTGACGTTCCAAAGCCCAATGTTTACGGAGATGCACTATTCTCATGACTATGCGATGTACTGTAGTTGGTGTTCGGTCTGTCATTCCTTCTCTTCCTCTCACCGTTTCAGGCAGTATCGTATTCTCTGGATGTTGACTATAATTATACATATATTTAGCAATTCCACTACAGATTAGCATTATCATCATTATTATGGTGTTTAAGTCGATTTTTGGCGATGCGTGTATACCTCAGTCAAAAAAGTATCAACAGTTATCATATTAGGCCGAATGAGTGTTCAGGACATGGAAACCTTAAAAAGTTGTTTCTGGCTAAATTAGAATAATCACATTATCAATTTCGTTATTACCATTATTATCACTATTTCTAGTATTATTTTCATCATTAGCATAGACACTAGTTTTATTTTCATAATGAAGTCGTTATTTGTATTATCTTAACATAGCAGATCCCCACGATGAATTCAAATGTGTGAGTTTTCTTTTGATTCTGACGTTCCATCGCCCAATGTTTACGGAGATGCACTATTCAGCTATTCTTGTGATGTATTTGGCACTCTGTCTCCGTGGTCTTTGCCTCTCTTCTCCTCATCTTTTCAGCCAGTATCATTTTCTCTGGACATTGACTCATATATTTTCATTGAATCCATCTATTAATTGTTAATTATTGTTACAGATTAGCATTATTATCATTATTATGGTGTTTAACCCAATGTTTCACGGTATAGGTAAACCTTCGTCATAAACGGTATCAGCCATTACCATAATTATATCAGGTTAACTTATTGTGCAGGGCATGAAACCCTTTATAAGGATTAGTTTGATTTCTAGGTGAGAATAATTGTATTATCAAATTTCTTCATTAGATTTTTTTATCAATATTGCTAATATTCCTTTTATTATTGGCATTACAACTATTTTTTTTATTAATTTGTTTTTCCTATCTATATTCTTTTCATTATTTTTGTCTTATTTTATTCTATTATCGTAACTAATTAGCGAGCTCCAATCGGATATCCTTGGACAAAATGAGTCGCGACTGGATGATTTTTACCATAACCATTATCATTATCATGAATACTAAAAATCAACATATTCAATATCATGTTTATAAATACTATTACTACTATCACCATCTTTTTCTTGCATTCCACTTTTGAAACAGATAAGCGAGTTCCAACCGGATATCATTAATATGATATCATGATATATTATGATAAAATATTACATGATCTTTATCGATACAGATTAGCGAGCTCCAACCGGATATCCCTCGACAGAATGGCTCGCGACTGCAAGAGCCTCTTCCTCACCAAGAAGCAGCAGAAACTGTGCAATAACGACGCCGGGATGGCGGCGGTGCTGATGGATGCATTTCGCATGAGTCTCACAGAGTGCCGACAGCAGTTCAGGCACGAGAGATGGAACTGCACGTTCCCCAACGACGCCCATCGGGTGAACATCGTGAAAGAAGGTACGTGGGACTGAAGCATTTGTCCTGTTCAAATTGTACTTTTATCCTTGTTTACTCTAGTTTATTAGTTTATTTCAGATATGAAACATACACACAAACACATGATACAAGTGAAATAAAAGGAGACGTACACACAAACATATGATACAGTTGAATTTAAATGGAACACACACAAAAACATCTGATACAATTGAATTGAATAGAATTTGATATGATATAGAAATACTGAATAAATGATTGTTATTTTGGTAACACTATGTATTGTCATTGTGATTGTCTCTAAGTGTTCATAGTGTTCCTATGCCAATATAGTTATTATAAACTGATCATTTCAGCATGTGCGGCTGACCAGTAAACGCTCTACATGATAAAATAAGAAAAGGTTGAAAATACAAACTATGTAACATGGAAAAGTGAGAGAAACGTCAACAAACATAATGGTGACTTATTGCCAATAAATTCCATATGTTTTAACTTAACATTGCATGAATTGGGACTATCTACAAAGCTGTGGCTTAAGGGTGATGGGCAACACGAACAGTAGTAAAAGTATTGAAGTCAGTAAGGGCGAAATACATTGTCAAGTGTCAAAAAGTAACAAAGTGGGAAGATATGCAATACATACACATGCTCATGTGATAATGGTATATCCATATGATATCAGGAAGGTGTTTCCAGTTACGGTACGCCATTACAGATCTCTATCCTGTGCTAATCTGCCTGCTGCAACAAGGGGCATCCCTATGGCTGGTCTTTCATACCTTCAAACACACAGAGGCAAAGAGGAATATATTGATACAACAAGAAGGAGAAGAAGAAGAAGGAGTGAAGATTATATGATGAGGCTACTTCTTGATCCTCATGTCAGAAAATGAACAGCCTGTGCATAACATCATAGAGAACTATTGCCACAGCGGCTCGTTTGTTGTGTGCCAAATACCGGAAATGTCGACATTATTTTCCGTGTTACAGTATATCTATATCTACCGTAGATTCATTTCGACTGTGATTGCTACCCATCGTTATTATCATGTTGCTGAGATAGCAGATTTTTTTTGATCTAGCTAACAATCTAATCCCTCCTGCACTATCACTTCGATTTCAAAAACATGTCATCATAAACGACAAAGGTAAACTGATTGGCCCTATTAGATTGTATGTAACATAAAAGAATCGTCAGTATATTTGATTTGATTAGATTTATCTATTCTCTGTTTGATTGCCAGTACATACAGTTACTACTTTAATACAGACTTAGCTTATGACATATCCCAAATATTCCTACGAATTTTGATCGTTCCTTTATCCGAACACGCAGTAGGTAATGTGACCAAGGACGTAAAATCAGTTAAGGGTAGATCTTGACATTACCATGGTTATAAATTTTGAAATAAAAGATACGTGCGTAAGGGCAATCGAATTATATCAGACTTCATAAATTCAGGACTTTTATCATGAGAAAGAGCGTCCAGCAACATAATCGCACTTTTATCATTGCTTTCTGTGTATCAATTTGAAATATGTTTATGATCAGACAAAAAGTGCAGTTCGGAGAAGTGACCCACAAAATCCTTCCTGATATTTTGAAGCAGTCGGTGTAAGGTGACGAATTGACGTCAGGTATGTCCAACGTACGGTTTTTGTTGCTGTTGTTGTATTAAGTTTGGTGTTATTTCCTTCATTAGAAGCTAATAAGCAAGAAGTTAAAATGTCATAACCAGTTTATGCAAGGATGGGAGGGGTTGCTCGCTTGAATTTTGTAGCTGAACGACCGAACTTTACAACTTAGTGCTGTTTCCAAGACATTTTACACGATGTCAATTACACTAGGGCACGTCGGCTTGAACTTTTAGCATGTCTAGGGTGTCGACCAGTTTCGAGATTGTTATGGTTGGCGGGGTGAAATTGGCCCGTGAGCCAGAAATGTTAAAGGGATGGCATAGTCAGTATTTACGGGGGAGGGTCATCAGTGCGCGCTGGTCTGCGTCCTGATACGCACCGAGAATGAGCGAGGCGGAACCAGCGAACAGTCGCGCCCACTTCCTAGAAGTATTCGTGAACCGAGTGGAAGAGGATGCATTGTAGTGTATGTATGAGGACGTCGCACTGCAAAACGTGTAACCAAATGAAAACTAACACATTGAGCCTCCCTGTAACCATATGCACAATCCCAACTACTAGATGGATACCACAAATTACATCATTGTAATAGGTCTCATTAACTAAATGTCAAAGAGTACATCCAACATTCTGGCAGCCCGCACGTTTCGATTTTCGGGAACACATTCAAAATCAGGCAAACACCTATTATAAACACGTTTTTAAAAAGGACACATTTTCTTCTACTTCGGGGTAGACTCTTCCTTTAAGCAAAGTCCTCGGGTCTGGCGATGGAATGTAATCAGAAGTGTAATCCTATTGAATAAGTACAGTCTGCCGCAAAAGATATTACGTGACGTCACAGATACGCCCTCAATAGTACATTCGGTGATTCGGCTAAAGATTTTGAAATCGAAACATTAGTCGTAGTTTCGAATTTCGTGCAAACTCAGTTTCTAAACAAACACGTAACAAACCGTTGCATGTCACGTGTTTTTTTTTTATATAGTTGATGTACGTACCGTCCATTCTGACCAATAGCAGGGCGGCTGAGTGTGGCGCGCGCACATTCGCAGAATTCCATCAGATCCGTGTCACTGCCCCTTAAAACGGCAATACGATTAAGGGGATCTGAGAGGGATGATCCCGCGGATTCGCTTAATCCCCTCCCACAATTTAAGGATTTGTGTTCCGTTGGCGGTCTCGTGAGTGAAGTCAGCGCGCTGTACTGTCATCAGGCATCCGGCCCCATCAAACTTCGGGAAATATTATCTGATTTTGTTACATTTTACACATATTTTATTTAGACTGAAAGTTAAATTCACATTTTGTTTTTCACTAAAGCGGGGGCGGACATGGGAGATATTAGCAACAATACCAGATAATCTAAAATACTGACTTACTAGATTATTGAGATATGACTTTCTCGAGTACTAGAGTAAGATCTTAAAGACGCAATCGGATTGACCAGAAAAAGTGACATAATATGATCCTTTTATCCAATGACTGGGATAAGAATAAGGCTGGCCGTCACACTGGTTCGGCTACCCCGGGTCAATAAGACGTTATTGTAATACTTGTTGATGTGTATTTTCCTGATTTGAGGAGTAGCCATTTCTTCTTTTCTTTCGTAAGGAGATGGTAAAAAGACGTGGAGCTAGGCACAATTCCGACATTTATCTATCTTCTCACAGACTGCGCCATAAAGTGAAGCGTGTGTTGAAATTTTGTCAATACAGTTCTAGTCATTGGTCATATAACGTTGACCCATTGTGCGATACATTTTTTTTTTGATGAATCAACATATTTGTTAGCAGCTCTGGAATAAAATATTGACAGACGACTTGTGTAGCCCACGTTGGCGTCAAGATATATTTTGATTCAAATCGTGTGGGTTTCTTGCGAATTGACATTGCAAAAAGTCATACACGTGGCTGTTTATGAACATATAATTATGTTGACGTTGCAAAGTATATTTGTCAGTAATCGTATGACGATTGATTTCTTGTCCCTATCTGCGATCAACTGCTATAGGAGAAAGTTTGGCGACGGGTTAGACAGCTCGAGACAAGTGTTCGTGCTTATGAAGCTTCGAAACCTCCGTGGAGGTTGACAGACGATGGTTAATGTTTCTAAAATTCCGTGGGAAAAGTTGAAATTATCGAGAAACTGATCACTGAGAAATGAGTGATCAGAGTCTAATCGGACTTTTCGTAATCTGTTGATGGTAGTTATCGTTGTAATCATAATTTCGAGAATTCGACAGATACAATAAGGAGAGAGGGAGAGAGAGGGGGGGGGGGAGTGTTCGGAGAAAGAGAGAGAGAGAGAGAGAGAGAGAGAGAGAGAGAGAGAGAGAGAGAGATAGAGAGAGAGATAAGAGGGGGAGAAAGATGGAGAGGGGGAGGGAGTGGAGAAGCATATCGTATGAAAGAAATATGTGTGGATGGAGACAGACAGAGAAGGAGAAAGAGAGAGGGGTGTGGAGAGGGTGGGGAGGGGGGAAATATAGAGATAGATGATGAAAAATGGAAGAGAAAGAGAGATATAGAGGGAGAGAGGGAGTGAAATAGATGGAGGAATATTATAGAGAGGAAGAGAGAGAGAGAGATAGAGAAAGATGATAAAAAGTGGAAGAGGAAGAGAGATATAGAGGGAGAGAGAGAGAGTGTAAGAGATACAGGGAGATATAGAGAGAGGAAACTATAGAGATATATGATAACAAGTGGAGGGAGAAAGGGAGGGAGGGAGAAGGAGAGAGAGGTAGAGAGGGGCTGGAACAAAGGGGGAGGGCGTCGCGTCGGTGGACCGAAGCATCCTCCTCTTTCGTCGAAGAAGATGAAGATGCCAGACGTCGATAAAAAGAGAAAGAAAAAGATGATCGTGCCAACTCCCCTTGTGCCCATCTCCAAACTGAAGACGGAGTAGATACATCGTGTTTACGTCTAAGACGTGAAGTCTGGATGCCAAGACACAGGATCCCCCAATTCCCCCAGAAGTCCCTTCAACTAACGTTAAAGTGACAATTATCCGAAAAGCCCTGTCTCTGTATACATGGTATACTGATATGTTCAATGATGCAATGTAAATATATGAATATATGAATATTCAAATACATGTTATAACTATAGTTAACATGCTTAATATTCATCATTTTTATGGCGTTGTCTGATGATAAATGACAAGGGAAACAATGTTTGAAAAGAAACAAAGAAGGACATTGACGCTGATGCATTGTGGGAACAAACAGGGTGTAAGATTTTGAATAGCATGCAGAGGGATAGTTATTAAACGTCTCTTTAAATAAAAATAGAGTGTACGTGTCGACCAAATGAAAGGAGATAAAACCACAACAACTTTTGAATTCGCGCTTTGGAGATGGGGTTGCACTTTATTAAAGTAACGTATCAGCTTAAAGAAACATTAATGTTCAAAATCTTATGCGCATGTGTGTTACTATTTTGCTTTTGCTACTTACATTTATTATTATTTTAGTGACTATGTCACTCCGCTTAACTTTCTGTCATTTTCACTCTTATTCTTTGCGTCTCATCTACGTCCGCCCCCACCTCTATCTCTCTCTTTCTCTTCTCTCAATCGCACACATAATTTATATAACCACACACACATCACATATGCACACATATACACTCACACATTTGTTTTCTTAATATTATCTAAATTTTGTTTGGTATCTCTGTCACTCAAACTCTCTCACATACACACGCAAACACACGAAAATTATTCTTTGTCTCTCTCTCTCCCACTCACACACATTGACTTCTTCATTCTTTCTCTCTCTCTCTCTCTCTCTCTCTCTCTCGATCGATCTCTCTTTCTGCACTTTCGGTCGTGAAACTGTCTCTTTAAGTTGCGTGGGTTCCCAATAATGCTCCCTATCTCAGCCTGATCCCAACGTAATTGAGCTAAGCGCTCTGTATTAGATAGACGCTGTATTCCACTTTCCCCTTGGTCTTGATGGGATCATTGTGATGTCGGATCAGACCACGACATCACCACATATGTCTCTCTTTGTCACCCTGTCACGTGGGTTGAAAGTAACCAAGCTCGGGGGAAAAAAAATTAGGACGACAGGTCATACGCCCTCATTTCTAGTCCGTTCCCCCCGTTTCCTTTCTTGATACCACTATTCTTCCGGAGAAAAATCCATGCAGACAACTTTTTCAATTATATACTGTATTGATTTTTTCTTATCAAATTATCAAAAAGCAATCAAAGGAAGCTGGCATGAAAATTGTTTTAAAGTGTACGCGCCAACAAAAAAAACCCGAAAGTTAGCGCCCGGATCTTGATTTCATTTCTTTCATTTTGTTTGTTTATTTATATCAACACTTACTTTAAAATACAACTTTGAAATGCATACGTGAAGAGGTACATAACATAGAGAGAATGAAAGATTTAGCAAACACAAAAGTACAAAATTAAAGAAGTGTTGAGGAAAAGGCAGGAAGGCATGCATAGATGGCACACGGATGCGTTGGCGGCGCACGGATACATTGGTGGTGCACGGATGCGTTGGTGACGCACGGATGCGTTGGTGTCACACGGATGAGTTGGAGGCGCATACGGGATTAGTGCTGTATCACAACAGACCCATGAATAAATCAAAACATAAATAATTTTCACAATAACGATTAATGAACGTATCAATAATTGAGGGAAATCATAAAAAAAAACGTTCCAAAGAAACTGCCTATTTAAGTATTTACGATACATGGGTTATTCGTTGATGAAGGTGCGATAACATTAAATTAATTTCCCAAATGTTCTAAAACATAAAAAAAAATGTTGTCAGTCCAAAAATTGATATACAAACTACACCTTACTGATAATCGTTGGCAGTACGTCACGTTGAGTACATATTTTCATAAATATCTCAAACCGAACTATATAAATTACCCTTGCCCTATATAAGGTAAAATCAAATAAATCAGCGTAAGACATGTGTATCACCAAACTCGGGCAGTCGGGCATGGCTATTAACATAAATGCATGACATTCCTCCACTAAATTAAAGTCTGTGATCGGAAGCAGCGGGGAAGTGCAAGACACATACGTATTATTAAAAGAAAAATAAGTGAAAGTGTATGTGAGTTCAAGATCGTCTGATGTGCACTAACAAATCTCCCCATTAGCTCAGGCCCGTTCACCTTGAATGCGGATTGCGTGTGCTGACAGCGTGCGCACCCTTCTGTTGTTCTAGGCTGGCTACCAGGCTTTTGGTCATTTTTTTAATTCAAATTTTAAATATAAAGTCTAGCCCTCACAAGACTAATCACTCTTTTATGCTTCGCTTTTCTGAATTGATGAATTAATGAATTGAGAATGATTAGTCTACTGCAGCTAGATTGGTTTGGTAGATATTGTAGTTTGGATTTAAAATGCCCAGCAGCCTGGAAACCAGGCTATGCTGTTCCGGTCGCGTTCTGATTGATTTATGACCGAAATTAAATGATCGTCGTCATCAACTATAGCACGAAAAAATTGCTTTCACGTTTCTGCGATACAAACAAAATCAGGGAGTGATTACATATGATCCCTGAACTATCATTATGTCGGATAACATGAATTTGTGCGTATTTATTTGTGGTGCCAGATATTACCAATACCGTGCTGAAAGTTAACATCGGGAATTCCTTTACGGGTTCTTACCCGCCCACTTGCGATATTACGAGCGATGATAGGTGACTCAATTTCTGTACAACTCAACATCTTATTTTGACAAAAACATGTGGTGATGTAGGGATTTTCCCCTAATGCAGGTTAAGTTTCAAAAATTACTTACACTTTGTTTGGAAATGCTCAATTTAATGTTTATCTCTCCAGGAAATGCAATGTGGAGTAGTTTTCTCAAAGTGTTATGTTTCATTTTTACTTCCACTCTCATTTAAGAGCTTCACGTCACGTCGAAATAGACCACATTTTCTGCACGTGTTTCAAATTATACTTACAGTACCAAAGGTTTGTCCGAAGTCTGTCCGTCTCGCAACAGTTGATAGATTCAGAGTGTATTCCACCAATTGAAAATCATTCGCTATAATACTTAATGATAGAAACAAGTTAGTATGTACATAGGGAACAAGTTGAAATCTCTGGACGTTTTGATTCGGAATAGAAGTGCAATGCAACAGAAAGCAATCGTTGATTTCATGACTTTCTTCATTCATGTGCTGAAATAGTGATATTAGTAGAAGAAAAATTATTGAAAGTAGTAGTAGTAGAAGAAGTAGGGTTAGTAGTGTTAGTAGTGTTAGTAGTAGTAGTAGTAGTAGTAGTAACAGTAGTAGTAGTAGTAGTAGTAGTAGTAGTAGTAGTAGTAGTAATAGTAGTAGTAGTAATAGAGGTAGTACATATAGTAGTGGTAGTAGCAGTAGCGGCAGTAGTAGCAGTAGTAGTGGTAGTACTAGTAGAAATGATCGATTACTATTGATATTGATATCATTCATTGTCATTAGTTTATTTGCTATAGTTACTGATGGCATCGTTACTAACATCATTACCTTAGTCGTGATCGCTACCATGGTTATGATCAAACATACGCGTCATCATTACATATAATGATACCATTACGTGTTTTCTGGATAACCTTTTGCAAGACCTTTTACAAATATTATGACCAAAACCTGTCACGAACTATTATTCTCTTGATGGTCATTATTGAAACTGTATCTTTCATGTAAGCCCCAAAATGGATGACTAGTCTGAACTGTTTTCACGAAGAACATTATATGGCAAACCGAGGTCTCATAATGTTTCGTCACACGTGTTTCCCTCTATACTTTTTGATTGAGTCTTATTTTATTACATCCTACTCATGATTGAAAATAATTTTATGATGCTTTATATCATTACAGACATATGGTTTCAAAGAATACGGTTCGAACTATGCTCTCTCTCTCTCTCTCCCTCTCTCCGATCTTTTTCATCTCCTTCCCAAGTCTCCCCCATTCTTCCGCTGTCTTATTTGATACATTTTCCCTCCTCTTTGATGCTTATACTGTATTCATTCCGCCCCCTCCCTTCTCTTTATCTCTCTCTCTCTCTCCCTCCCCCTCTCTCACTCCTCTCTCTCTCTCCCTCCTTCCATCTCCCTCCTCTCTCTCTCTCTCTCTCTCTCTCCCTCCTCTCTCTCTCTCTTTCTCTCTCTCCCCCCTCTCTCTCTCTCTCTCTCTCTCTCTCTCTCACCCACCCTTCCTCATTCATGTACTCACCTACCTAACCCCTTCTGAGTATCTTTGTGCTCTGCAAGGGAGAACGTTCCTTTCCTATTTTTACAACTAGCCTACCGTGGTTTGAGGGAAAAAATATTGTATTCCTTTCCCTAAAGGTTCGCATGATTTGCAACATTGGTTTCCGTCCTAGATTTTATTAGCAAAATGTTGAAACTCCATACTTCCTAACCATGCTTACACGACAACCCCATGGGTAATGCGTGCTAACCGTTACATCGTTTATCCCTCAAATTCATGAAGTCTTGAAAGTTGATTTTGATTCAATTATGATTCTCATCTTCCTCATCAATCCTTACGCTCGAAATATGATATCAACTTATATTTTGATATTGTATGCAGCACAAGAACGTGCAATGAACTAGAAATATTAGTTCAGGTTATTTCATTCGCGCACACAACCAACCAACATCGGGTAAAACATTTTGTATGATTTTTTGTTCGTCATTTCAATAATGTTTATGTTGATCATCTCAATGCTCAACTTGTATGGTCGCATTGAAGACTGCCTTTCATCAATACTTCAAGTCCAGCAGCATCACGGTGTGTGAGTTACCAACATTCGTTAAGCCAACTCCGACTTTTGAATATACACGTTGGTATATGAATCATGCTGTCACTTTCGATGTCCGGATGCCCTTGTGAGCGCATAACGGTTTGCCAGGCACATGTTATCGAAGGGAGTCGCCTTAAGTATAGCAACGTACGTAAACCCGCCACCATGAGCACACCGTCGTAACTATAGAAATAAAGATCGAACGATGAATAATAGCTACAAAAAGGTCACACGTAAATATCACCATCTTCCAGTATCGAACAAACTTTTAATCGTTTTTGCAAGCTTTAACGATATCCCGGAATATGTGAAGTCTTAAAATCTCACCTGTCACCATGGTTACTAAGGTTGTCAAAACTGAAATTTCTTTTTATAACCGCAATGACCGCATCGTATCCTTAACTAGTTAAATGTGCTAATGTCAAGGGATGTTTCTGGTGGGTGGTCTGTGTATTATGTGCATAGCGTTACTGTGAAGAATCTAAACATTATTTTTATTGAAACAATTTCGCAGCGTAAATCGTGGAAAATTGCAATATCGTATAAGGAGTTCATATGAAAAGTTATAAGATACCTACCATGTTACGTGCAGTGTGTACAGCAAACAAACACAAGATTTCATATAACATGTAATCAATATGTTTAAGTAATATGTGCATTGGGTATTGTTCGATTATTACACGTGTGTTTGTTATGTCATGTTAGGAATTTCAAAAATGTGAATTGATGAACATGATGAAAAGGTGATGTATCGGAAAGAGAGACATTTGTTATTGAATGATATGAAAGGAAATTGGATCAGACACTTTAAACGAAGAAGATGGCTCAAGATAGAGAGATATGGAGAGAGAAGTAAAGATATCAAAACACCTAGGAAGAAGAAGACCTTTTATCAATCAGCCGTTTTCGTAATGTATTCACAATTTTTCCCTCACTGCGTTAGTAACGTGTCATTCATTCACCTGTATGTCGAAATTCACTGTCAATATGTGAAACGCACTTTGAATGTGTTAACTTTTGCTACTCGGACAACTTCCTCGCAAGCTTTGCGGTTATCGTTCGTAACGTATTGTTAGGAAAGTTTACGAAAATAATCTATTAAAAGGGAATCACTGCAAACCTCAAATAATAGGATTTCCACGCCAAATTCGTCCTTTAGTTGCAGTCTACAAGTCACACACCAGTCCTGCACACGCGACGCTTAAGGACACAAGTGTCAGTGCACTTTGACCACTTGTTCCCAGGGCTGTTAGTGTGAACACGTGCGAACAAATTCCTTATTAGCATGATTAGTGGGTAATTAGAAAGTTGGATAACCCTAATGTGTTATTTATTTCTTTGTTGGTTTGATTCTAGGTCGCGACTTCTTCAGTCATTGTTTCTGGCACTGCATGACGACACGACACAAAACCTTCGCATCATGTCATGACTCTCGGCCTACATACTACAAAGTACATGGTAGAGTCAAACCTGGATATAAAGACCACTATCTACAAAGGCCGCTTTCTTCATACACTGTTTATGTCACTGCACAGAATGACCTCGAAATTCTAGCATGACTATATACGGTAACAAAGTGCCGGGTACGGTACTATAGTCAAACCTGTCTATTCAGACCACTGTCTTTATAGACATTGTCTATAAAGACACTGTCTATAAAGACCACTGTCTACAAAGACCACTGTCTAAAATGACCAGTATCTAGATAGACCATTGCTTTAAGGGCCATCGTGAATCGCTTCGGAGCAGTTTCCGGTTTGAATAAAACTAGCTTGGCTTCCGGGCTATTGGACATTTCAAAATCAAATTTTGGAATAGGGTCTGGTGCTCACAAGACTAGTCGATGTTCTATTCTCATCTTTCCTCGGCCGACTTAGCTTAGATTCCAAGTGTACTTTATCAGCCCGATTTTTTTTCCCGGCTGACAGTTCCCGGCGATCGCGCGATCACTCGAATCGTTGCGCTGAGTTCCGTCGCGCGCATTGTACACGAATTCGGGCCGATAAATTGCGTCTAGAATCTAGACTACTGTCGACCCATAGAGATCAGAGAATGATGAGTATATAATGCAGCCAAGCGTTTTTATTAAAGGGATAGTTCACCCTGAAATTGTATTTGTTTCAATAATAGGAGACACCTGAAAGAAACATGTTAGTCAATGTTTTACGAAAATCGGTCAAAGGAAAAGAAAGTTATTTGAGTTTGAAATTTTGATTTTGTGACGTCACGTGCGAGGTGCTCTCCTATAGGTTGTGTACAATTTTTTTGTCTCGAAAAATGTGCATTCTCTCAAAAAGATATGCATCCTTGTACTTGTGCATTTGATACATCACTAGAAATACGTTTTTACACACAAACCTGTACGAAAAAAAAAAATCATTCCGTTGTCAAAAACAGAAAAAAAAGCAAGTTAAGGAATTATTTTGTACACAACATTTGGAAGAGCACGTGACGTCACAAAATCAAAATAGTTTGGATTGGATTAGAAAACGGCAAACGGCCTGAAAGCCAGGCTAGGCTAGGTTGAAAGCAGAATAGAGAAACGCCGACGCTGGGAATGTAGAACAGAATGTGAAGTGCTTGGCTAAATATTGTCTGTCTAACCGCAAATGAGTGTCGCCTGAGTCTTGGCTTGAGCGTCGGCATGGCAAGGCCTACCGCAGAACATATGGTCCTGCCAAACCTCGCGTGCTTTCTTTTCTTTTTAAAATAATCATATTCATGACACGTTGAATATTAAAGGGATAGTCCATCCTGAAACCATGTTGGTTTCAACTGAAGCAGAAATAAGAAAGAAACATATAAGTAAAGGTTTGATGAAAAGCCTTCAAAGGATTAAATTTTTTTTTCAAATTTATTTTGTGACGTCACGTACGAGTTGCTCTCCCATAATTATTTGAGTACCCTTTTTTAGATGCCAATTTTCTGGAACGGATGTGCACCATGCGGCGAGTGGTGAGATCGTAGCATTAAAGGTATATCAAAATGGGAGAGGTTTCACCTTACCGCTCAGCGCCTATGCGTTTTCCCGTTGTGGCAAACCAAGAACATCGCTACAAATAGCGATGGTTAAAGACAGCCCGTCCCTTTTTCAGATCACCACAAAACCATCGAAACATTGGCAAAACATATAGAGAAGTATTAGCAAGCTGTATATTCATAATTTGAAATTGATACGTAGTGTAAAATTCAAATAATGCACGTAAACAACTTCTGATTAATAGTCTTTACCTCAGGCTCTTAGCAGTTTGTGTTGAAATATCTGCTTCATTGATTAATCTGTTTATTAAATTATAAAACGCATTATGAAAAAAAAAATTGTTCTATGTAAGGAATCATCTCTAAAGTTTGGTAAATACTCATAAAATTAGGATTTCACACACGCAAAATAACCACATAGATACTGTAACAAAGACTAATACTTTTTTCGTAGAACGAAAAAAGTCGGTTTGAAATTTAACGGCTAAAATTTTTTACATATACAGAAAGCTTCAACATGCTATATTATTAGAAATGGTCTTGAATCACACTTTCTTCAATTTACGATCGTGATAGACTATTTCAAATTTTAAGCTCGCAAAAGGAACGGACAATCTTTAAATACTCAGGAGGTTACCAGCTTCAAAATCCACGAAATGTCCAACTTTTCTACATAATCATATATACAAATCATAAAGCTGATAAGAAATATATCTGACCACAGCATCGAGTCGCCTTAATAAGATGTTCTATCGTGCAAGGGTCTGCAGCTACTTCTAGTACTAATTCCATCATTAACGAAACAAACAGGAAATAGCATTTCATTGATCAATAGTCTACACAACATATGGGAGAGCAGCTCGCAAGTGGCGCCACAAAATTAAATCTTTAAACAATCATAACTTGTTTACCCTTTGACGGATGTTCGTCAAACCTTCAGTAATATGTTGCTGTCACTATTCCATTGTTATCAAAGCCAATCTGATTTCAGGGTTGGCTTTCCCTTTAAGTCAAGTCGTTGACTGTACTGTCATTATGCTGTTGGGGTTGCCTGGTGTTGTTGTTTAACATGTCTAGCGATAAGCCTTTGAGCCTCATCTCCTATTCGTATGAAAATGGGAGGGTCTACTAGGGATTCATTTCTCCTGACGCAATCGAATGAGGATACGAGTATACAGCGGAGATTAGTTCGTGGAGTAGGGTACATGGCTTGATCAAAGAGGTGGACGAGGTGGAAGCATATTGTACCTGACGACTATTACTATTACAGCTATTTCTACTACTACTACTACTACTACTACTACTACTACTACTACTACTACTACTACTACCAGTAGTAGCAGTAGTAGTATTATTAGTAGTAGAAGTAGTAGTAGTAGTAGTAGAAGTAGTAGTAGTAGTAGTAGTAGTAGTAGTAGTAGTAGTAGTAGTAGTAGTAGTAGTAGTAGTAGTATACATTTACGCCAACGCGTACGTACCAGCTCTATTTTCCCGCCTCGTTAGCTGTCCGTAACTTTTAGCCAATCAGAGCTGAGTGTTGCATATCGCAAATACGCACGGACTTGGATTAACCAATCACGAACGAGACACACTCTACGTACATTCGCTACGCACAAATCACGTAAAGTAACCGCTACTAGACCGATATTATGTTTGCGGTTGCGCTGCTTCGATTTTGCAGGTCCAAAAATCAATAAAAAAGAACGGGAAATGGAAGAAAATTTTGTAAAACAACCTCCCTCCCAATATTACTGAATATGAGCGGAAATAAATTGATTGCTTTGGGGCTTCGCGGGGTCGTCCTCTTTTCTTGATAAGGTGCGTGAAGCTATGACTTCGAGATTTCATACATGGTATCGTTAGGGTACATTGCCATCCTGCCGAGTTTCGTGACTCTTCCAAATGGGCTACTCCGTCTTTAAAGGATCTGCACTATTTTCAGAGAACAGCTGATTCTATCGTTGTGAATTGACCAACCTTGCACGCAACACTGTCTCGACGCTAGTACTGGAGATAGCCATTCCCGTCGTACTTTATGAGTAATTCGACACTCACCAACACGAATTAGTCTCGTAGAATGAACTCTTATTCTATAATCCCCCTAGCTATCTACCATCTGAAGTAAGAACTCACCCCCTGGCCGCTATTTATAATATATATCTCAGGCTTTTCTCCCCGCCTACCCCCCCCCTTTTTTCTTTGGTTTTTTGCACTATGTTCGTGATTACATTATCTCTCCTCTTTTTCATTTTTTTTTGTCAATTAAAAGAAACGGGTCTCCATATCAACCATTACAGACTCGTGCCAATCATTACGCGCCCCGTGGGTGATACTTCTCTGGGCTTTATTTATCTATCTTCTTTTCTATCCCCCTCTTTCTTTCCTCTCTGCATTAAATGTACCTCCCTTCTTTGCCCCCTCTCCTCCTCCCCCTCCCTTCATACCTAAACGTGGCCTTAAAGCGCGATTACTGATCAACAAAATCCATGCTTTAAAACAGACTGTGATATTAGGATATTAGACTACGAACCCGCTCCCTCTTTTCCGCCCCCCCCCCCCCCGTACCCACCCCCTAAGCGACCTAAGAAGTAAACTGTTTCTTTTTTTTTTTACACATATACGAAATGGGAGTAGCTCCAAAGCGTGATTACTGAGTAACAAAGTTCGTGCTCTAAAATGGACTGTGATATTAGACTACGAACCCTTCCCCCTCTTCTCCCCACCGTCCCCGTCTCCGTCCCAGCCGCTCGGAGCAATCACTCAGCACCTCAGCCGCTGTCCAGGGGGAGTGACCCTCATCAAAAGTTTACGACTCCCGTCGATTTGTCCGTCTAATTAGCAGCTCGAGAAAGGTCGTTGACCTTAATGTGCGATCACACAGCCAGTAGCAATGTGTACAGTATGCGTCGCTACTTTCTGCTCTATGTCCCTCTAGTCCAACTAGCACTACTCGTACTTCGTTCTCTTTCCTATCGCCCCCCTCCTCCCTACCCATTGCTCTCTTTTCTTCTATCTTACTACCCGTCTAACCCCTTTTAGTACCCTTCCTTTCCTCGTCTCCCCTTCCCCCACCACGCCCAGTTCAACAACAACATCCAGTATGTCTAAGCATGGACCCTACATTCGTGCTAGTGCCGATGGTCTAAGCAGAGCGGTGGCAGAGACCTCTTTGGTCAAAGTCTGTAAAATTCTGCGAGGGCGATGAAATAAGACGAAAACCAGTTGCATTCCACTTTATCAAGAATATTGCCCCCCCTCCTCATTGTACCCGATATTCCTCTTTCACGGTATGCATTGCTACACAATGTACACTCCTTGTTATGTGATTGTCAGGTTGTTCTATTATTTGTGCGTAGACTATTTTCATTGTTGTTCGGACGGGGGGAATGTGGGAGGGGGTGTTTAGTTGTAGGGGCGTCTGGTTGGGGGGAGGGGGCTGTGTTACGATTGAGTGTATGCCTGCAGACTTCTGTCCCCTTCTCCCTTCCTGTCTGTGTAAGGGCCTTGGACGCGATCCATGTCTTCTTCGAGTCTTTCATTGAGTCACCCCCTTCTTGCACTGTGTCTATGTAGACATTACAGAAGAACGTTGTACGAGTTAACATTGCGTCCAGGCTGCTGAATATTTCTGATATTTCTGACCCATCTTGAAAAATCGAGTCTTGTACTTATAAGACTAATCACTTAATTATATCTATCTTCCCCAGTCCGTCCCACTGCCGGACGATTAATCCGGAATGATTAGTCTACCGCTGTCAGACTCTTTCATTGAATAAATTGAATTAGACATGCTTAAAACGCCTGGGAGCCAGGCTAGGATCGCGCGTCGGCTGGCCAGAGTTTGATTGGACTCTCTAAATACTCGGACAATGCGTCATAAAGCCGTATGTCCACGAACATTTCATGAACAGGTGTGGGTAGATTACAATTACACAGATGGGGTGTACTTTAATGTCTCACAATGTTCATTTGACACGTTCCGCCCCTGGGGTGAGTAACCAGTGAGAGAAATTACGTAGAGGGGGTGTAGGACTTTTCGCGCCCGAAATGCAGAACAGCGCCCCTTAATAACGAAAGAGCCCATGAGAAAACATAACACACTTCCATGTGCTCGTTTCATAAAATTGGGGGGGGGGGGGGGGGGGCGCTTAGGGCAATTTAACCCACGAAATGCAAAACAGTGCCCACCCCCCCCCCCCTCCCCCTCTTAAATAACTAAAGAGCCCCTGGACAAAAAAACTTCATATAGTTATGTGTGCTCGTTTCGTGAAATCAGGCTTGAAATGTATACCCGGCAAAAGATGTATAATTATATATTCATTAAAAGACTTCATTATCTTTCTCTAGCACGCTAACAATCACGGGTTTTACGAATATTGGTTTATAATTTCTGAGAACCGGTTAAGCGTTGGCAAGTTAATTGAAGAGCTGTCTTGCTTGATGATATTAAGTTTTTTTTTCTAGAACTAGAATATCTAATACTTTGTTGCAAAACTACCCTGAACCCTAAAAATCTATCAAAATTTATTCTTAACGCATCCCACCCTTCCCACCCCCCCCCCCTCCCCCTTTTCAATGTGCCTACCTCGCAACTTTTCAATTGGCACCGTCTACTTCAATGTCAATGTCATCTCATTATTTCGGTATTAAACACCCAATTTCAAAGCTAACTACACTCTGGGGTAAGTTTCATGGAATCAAATATGAATACTACTTGAATGTTGTTCTTCTTTTTGCCCTTCCTTTCCCGTTCAGTGGATCAATTGTCCCAAAAGAATGCAACCACGTGGCGTTAACGAATGCTTGACTATTTCCTGAATAATTTATTAAGAGTATTGATCTTCAACATTAACACAGTTTAGTTACCACTTTCAAATACTCTAAAAGTTTGAACAATTCTAGTTGAGATGCGGGTTTAAAGAAAAAGCATGTTCTACATAATACACGCGTAAATTATACTTTGAGATTAGGCTCAATTATGAGAACTTCCCACTAGTGCTAAGTGAGAGCTACAATTTTTAATTTACAGCAATTTATTCCAGCCATGACGATCTCTTAAGGCTGCAGGCTAAATTTCTATGATTTATTTCGGAAAAACGCTTCACGTTCATTTCTTATTTGACCCATCATTCAACGTTCGGCCAATCATCGCATTCACGGACTGGTGTAACAGGGAAACGGGGGTTTGGACCGGCCCGCCGGTCATACATAGCTAGGGCATCTGTTCCCATACAGCTTTATGCAATATTTAAAGTTTATACGCTCTTGGCCAATGAAGTCGTGTGTCGCATTGTTTCAAAACAGTTTACATGTATCACAACTCACATTCTATGGTAATTTTCTATAACAGAAAGTTTTGACGTTTCTCACAAGCAAAGCATATCAGTTTTTTATATTCAAGTAGACAGATGTGTTAAACAATTTTGCATACGTCATGAAAGGCTGCGTTATGGAATGCAAATACCGCTTTGCTAATAAATGGTAACTACTGTTAACAACATGAGGTTATATTCCTTCGGGATGTTTGACCCACATATGAAATGGAGAAGGACAAGAAAGGAAATAGATGAAGATACCGCCTCCTGTGTCAGAACCGTGTGGCTTCGATGATTTAAGCCACATACTACTGTACATAATAAAAAGGACCGCCAGCGCTGACGGACATTCATGCTTGCAACACTGGTTTGGGGTCACATACGGTTTAGATTTAAAGGGGGACGGTTTACTCGACTTTCCGTTCCTGGACTGCCAGCTCCGTCACAAGACTTTGCGTCAACATCTTTAGTGGTCCTATGGGTTTACATTACTCGAAACGCTGACAACTCCAACCCCAGTTCTAAGAACCAAGTGCGCCACTTGGGCTTAAATCTAGCTCGTTAGGATATGAATGTAATTACATGTGATGCATTCCTCGTGCAACCCATCAATTCAAAGCAATACGGCAATCTTCAAAAGCGGACATGAGGTTAAAGGGACAGTCCACCTGGAAGTTTAATTGGTTTTGATTATAACATGCAAATAAATGAAACATATAAGTGAAGATTTGAAGAAAGAAAAATCCATCAAAGGGTAACAGAGTTATGAAATTTCCAGTTCTTAAATTTATGACGTCACTTGCAAGATACTAGTACTCTGCTGTAATCTATGTACTAATCTTCTCAAAAGGATTTTTAATGTTTTACCTGTGCATTTGATATATCATTAGCCACATGATTTCACACACATACTTGAATCGAAAAGATTTATTCCTTCAAGTGCATTCCACCATTGAAACTGAATTGCTAGATACAGGTGATTGTGGGTTACTATGTACTTAGGGCAAAATTACCTTTTGAATGTCTTTGCAATCGAAATAGCGTTTACAAGAGAATTTATACACCCAACTTATCATATCACGTTGTCATTTTCAACCACCCCATTCCGTCCGAATGCCCCCCCCCCCCCTCCCCTGTTAATATATCATTCATTTTGACGCAAGTTTTTTTTTGCTCTCCCCCGCTGAAACGGTTCATATTGCCGGTGCTTTTATTAAGTTTGAAAGTCACTAATCAGTTCCTCATTAAAACGTCTAATCCAATTTACCTGCGTGCCAGTAGCCGTCCCATAATTCTGTCATGTCGACCTCATTTTACACTAAAACCTTCAATCATAATCTCATAACTTGTTTTGCATATGTTTTGCATATGTCTATATCTATTATAAGGATTATTTTCGATGAATACATGTCATTGGTATATGATGTATGTCTACTGTAATGCTGATGTGACACTTTTCCTAGATATTATTATGGACCATAAACTCATTCATTCACCTAATCAATAAACAAAACATTCAATTAAAACGACGTCATTTCTGTCTTTTATTTAAAAGCATGATCTACAGATAGCCACTGACAAACTTCACTCTGTGACACCAAGTTATACCATATTAAATACATGAAAGAGATTGTAACATTGATGTTTTTCACGATGTAAACTACCCGTTCAATCAACACGTACTCATGGGGCAGGAAGTGATGGTTAAAGGAATAGTTCACCCTGCAATTACTTTGGTTTCAATAAAAGGAAACATATGAAATAAACACATTAGCATGATTAGTGAAGGTTTGATGGCAATCCGTCAAAGGAAAAAAAAGTTATTTGATTTTAAAGTTTTAATTTTTTTGACGTGACGTGCGATGTATGTTGTGTACAATATGTTGTGTACAGAATAATTAGATAAATTGCCTTTTTTCCGGTACTTGACAACTGAATAATTTTTTTTTCTTACAGATATGTGAGTAGAAACGTATTTCTAATGATGCATCGAAATCAAAGGTAAAGGGATGCATATCTTTTTGAGGAAATGCACATTTTCGAAAAAGATTGTACACAACATATGGGAGAGCACCTCGCACGTGACGTCACAAAATCAAAATTTTGAAATCAAATAATTTTCTTTTCCTTGACCGATTTTCATCAAACCTTCACTGATATGTTTTTTTGTCATGCGTCTCCTTTTATTGAAACCAAAATTATTTCAGGGTGAACTGTCCCTTTAAATGGTAAAACGGGACCCGCGGTCACGGCATTACAACCCCGTGGTCACATGTCCCCTCATC
This sequence comes from Arbacia lixula, assembly GCA_963669155.1. Classification (NCBI taxonomy): domain Eukaryota; kingdom Metazoa; phylum Echinodermata; class Echinoidea; order Arbacioida; family Arbaciidae; genus Arbacia; species Arbacia lixula. Next base: position 14,082,236 of record OZ022595.1, on the reverse strand, counting down.
ATTACCATCACCGCAGACAGCACGATTTTGCCACGATACCGCAGTCGTAATGGCCTGTGACTGCAAATGTGACGTCACCTACATGGACAAATCCAATGACCGGGTCCTGACGGATTCATCCGGTCGCGGCGTCGTACGACTGATTGGATCGTGTCGTCTGTGGTAGCCTTTAAGCGAAAACATTTTTTTTTCTGATAAATTATATTTGTTCGACCAATAACTGTATGAAAACCCTCGCGTGACGAATGCTTTTAATTGGAAAAAATGATCAATTTTGTCTCTGTTTTGTCTCTTTTATGATACATAAATCATGTGCAAATCGGCGTCACCGCAGTGAATCGTGATCGTTTAAAATTACATATATTGGAAGTAGTATTGACACTACAAAAGGAACGATCGTCGTAAATCATGATCGTGTAACAAGATACATCTTGAATTAACGCATATCAAAAATAGATCTGAAATAGGATGTAAAGAATTTGCTACTAAAAATTCAGTTAAATCCACTCGTCCACGTACACCCGCGTCACGCTCGTTAATTCGTGCTCGTGAATAAATGGCACGATTTACAATTGTAGCCGAAAGACAGTAGTATAATTACTACTGGTCGAAGTGATGAAAGGGTAGAAAACTTATAAACTTATGCGCATGACCGCGATTTGCGCTGGTCTCACGCGCAGCGTTCTGATTAGCAATCGGTGCTTACCCCCAGTTGTAATGCACGTTCTGTGGAATCTTTTGTGCGCACTACGAGGGAGAATAGGGGGTGAAGTGGTTAAGACGTTTGGAATTGAGTCAGTGTGGGTAGGATTGCTGAGGTATCACAGCTCACGGCGAATTTAAATAAGGGCGATTTGAACTTGTCGGACAGTCTGGCGACTCCATAAGTCAGCTTCATTCAGCAGCTGACAGATATATGGGTGAGGGGAACGATTTGAGAGAAACACTTTCTCTACCACTTGAACTGTTGAAAGTGCTGACAATTTGGAATGTGGTTTCCTTTGGAGGGTTTTTGACTGTTTTTGCGACAAAGTTGGATGGAGGCGCCGTCTTGAAATGTGGGGTGTTGTTCTCACGGATTATGAGTGAGGGAACCATTGTGTGAAGACTTACGCTCTTGGAGCACAGTTACGATTGAATGGCATGTGGGGGTAAAGAAATTGACATAGATGGTGATGAGGGTGATGATGATGAAAACGATATTTTTGTTCGAACGGTGATCACCATCGTGGTCGTGGTAGTGATGATGATGACCATGATCGTAATCAGGGTGATGATAAAGGTACTTGTATAATGACATATGTTGTGAAGAGGATGTTGATATTGATAACCATAATGGCATTAATGTTGATGGCTATCGTAGTGCAAATCAGCATGTGTGTCGAAATAAAGATAACGTCTAACATTGATAATAATGATAATGATGATGATGACGTATATGGTATATTTGATGATGGAGATGAATTCAATAATTTATGAGACGTTTGTTAATCGATGAGATCAGGGTTTGCTTTGGTCTCATTCATAATGTACATGTATCAGCAATGAATGAAATCGGCCCGAACATGACGATCATCGTCATAGTCGTCACCTTCTACGCTGTCCTTAAAATAACTCCATTTTCTATTTTGATATCTAGTCACCACTGTTACTTCACAAGTAAGCGATATAAGTGGTAGAGCTGACTGAGCCCGTAAACATGTCAGCTGCTTTATCATCGTTGTTTATAAAAATCATTATTATCACTTTGATTATCATCATTATTTCTATCATTTTTATGATCATGTGTTTTAGATTGTTTGCTGTTTTTTTTTGCTCTCACATCACACGTGAGATATCCTACTCGAAACTGTAAGCCACGAATTTCAATTACATGGATTAATACTAAGAGGCTGTCAATCAAACTTAAAAAACCTTTATTATATTTTGTTTGTTGTTTGCATTTATTGTACCTGAACTGTCTGCATTGCTGTGGTGTTTTATATGGTGTACAGGGTCTTTCCCATCGCAGTCAGGAGACTGAATTACGAGGGATGCTACAATTAGGACCCTGGTCGCTGGAAACGTATCATATACACATGTGTGCACCATCTCCACTCCCTGGGGAGTATTCCTTACCCCCTGCACGATATCGGCGCTGGGTCAATATCATTCGCATAATCGTCCACCTCCTACCAGGTACACAGGTATACTCCTGGGTGGAATGCAGCAATGTGGAACAAGTATCTTGCTGAAGGACACAAGTGCCATGGGTGGGCTTGAACCTGGGACCTTTAGATCTTCAATCACAGTTCGCAACCACTATACAATGATAGTTGTGGAAACTATAAAATTGAATCATTTTTCACCGTTACTATTATTATCACTTTTGTCATCTTTTCGTCCCGCAGGCATGAAGGAATCTGCCTTCCTCGCCGCCATCAGCTCCGCGGGCCTCGCCCACGCCGTCGCGCAGGGGTGCAGCCGCGGCACCCTTGAGTGGTGCACCTGCGACCACGCCTCCTACAGCCCCGAGGACAACCGCGAAGCCTGGAAGTGGGGCGGATGCGGCGACAACCTCCGCTACAGCCAGAAAGTGCTGAAGGGGTTCCTCAAGAATAGGTCGAGCGGGAGCAGGGATCTACGGAGCAAGATGGACCGGCACAACAGCAACCTCGGCATCAGGGTAAATAAACTCATTAATTTATGTGTAATTGTGTGACAGGGTATCCAATTTGCAGGTCAAAGAAATACAATTTTGAGAAAAAAAAAATGGAAATGGAAGAAAATATATCATCAGAACTTCCCTCCCAATAATAGAACTGGAAACTGACTTAAAGTGGAATAACATGTACAGCGATCGATAGAATTCGAAAAAGTTTTGGACGGGTTGTTCAAGATCTCTCGATTCTTGTAGCATAACGAGTGGAGAGCGCTGCTCGCACCGGCACAGTACATGCGTTCAATGCAAGCCATATCCTCTCCCCTACGCATCGCGCACTGACTGGGGCAATACGGTGTGTTAAATTATGTACTTAAAATAATGTAATAAATACATACTTCTAAAATCTAAAACTCGCTCTCGGCATTTAGTTCTTTAGTATGAAATCAGACACTCTCCGGATCACAGTTTATTCATAATCATATAATTCATTAATATGTTATTCGTTCTTTTTTTTTTTTTTACTTTAACGCTCTTTTATTCACATTTTTTAAAAATACAAGTGCAAGGGATGCATATTTGTTTTTAACCTTCTTTATCAGCATGTAGTAACCTGTAGATCATATAGGTGGGATTTAATCGCAATGTTATCGCAACCTTATCGCGCCCATGTCACTTCCAAAGCGTGACCTGATATCAATCATACTATATTCCTCAGTCGATTGTGTCAGACTTTGTGCGACAACTTTTAATTGTGTTCCTCAGAAACGCGGTTCATATCACATCAGAGATGGTACTCTGTTGTATGCTGTGTAATATTTTTCTTGTGAAAGATTCCATTTTCTCAAAAGATACACATCATTTTACCTGTGCATTTGATAGATCATCATACACATACCTTACACACATACCTCTATGGTAAATATAGATTCCTTCATCAAAACCCAGAAAAAGGGAATCTGTGAAAGTATACAGCACATCACGTAGGAGAGCACCTCGCACGTGACGTCACAAAATTAAAAAATTTAGATAATCATACCTTTCAATTCTTTGACGGACTGTCAAACAATCACTAAATTTGTTTCTTTCAAGTGGAGGTCGAATTTCCCTTTAAAGATTGTCCGTCCCTTTTGCAAGCTTAAAATTTGAAATCGTCTATCACGATCGAAAATTGAAGAAAGTGTGATTCAAGACCATTTCTAAGAATATAGCATGTTGAAGCTTTCTGTGTATGTTAAAATTTCAGCCGTTAAATTTCAAACCGACTTTTTTTCGTACTACGAAAAAAGTATTAGTCTTTCTTACAGTATCTATGTGGTTATTATGCATGTGTGAAATCCTAATTTTATGAGTAATTACCAAACTTTGGAAATTATTCCTTCTATAGAACATTTTTTTTCATAATTCATTTTATAATTTAATAAACAGATTAATCAATAAAGCAGATATTTCAACACAAACTGCTAAGAGCATGAGGTAAAGACTATTAATCAGACGTTGTTTACGTGCATTATTTGAATTTTACACTACGTATCAGTTTCAAATTGTGGATATACAGCTTGCTAACACTTCTCTATATGTTTTGCCAATATTTCGATGGTTTTGTGATGATATGAAAAAGGGACGGGCTGTCTTTAAGCATTATAGAGACACATGAAACTGTGTTGTGTCTCCATTGAGACTTTAACCCACATGCTCCCTTATCTCTCCCACCCCACCCCCAACATCCTTCCGTTCTTTATTCTCTTGTGCGTCCGTTCAATCACTTGGATAGTATTGTGGTTAACTTGTAATGCTGTTGTTTTGTAGTAAATATGAGTGAGAGAGAGAGAGAGAGAGAGAGAGAGAGAGAGAGAGAGAGAAAAAAAAAGAGAGAAAGAGAGAAAGAAAGAGAGAGAGAGAGAGAGAGAGAGAGTTTTAGATGAACTGCTACTCTGACTGACAGCTGTTTTTAACAATGTGCCGCAATTGCGTCACGCCCCACCCGGATGCCACAATAAGACACGCATATTCTACGTCACAGTATTAGTCGTGGTAATCAAACTCTCTCTAATGCTGATGTTTGATTGGTTGAAAGCTTCGATCACTCCTCATGTCGGTTACGTAATTACATGTATTACCAAAATAACATTATTTAAAGTAAACATGACCAGTTGTTTTCCAAACTAATAGGTCGTATCCCATTATAAGACCTCACTGTTCAAACCCAAACTACAGAAAATTAGCTCACACTGAATCTCTTTATATCGCTCTGCATTTCACCACGAACGTATTTCAATAAAAGGACAATAACATTGAACTGCGTTTGGAGTGAATCTTGATGTATCTTGTCAGTAATGCGAACAGGAGTGTTATTTGTTTTCATACCAAAATACCTCGTAGATGTCGTATGAGGAGATACACAGAACAGAACCCTCCTTTCACTGCCTTTCAACTCGATCGAGATGCCCTTGTAATGTTATGATACCATCGGCAAGATGAAAGCGCCGAGTTTAATAAACATACGACTATGTGATGTCTTTGAAGATTGGTATCTCGACCTTTACCCTCTTCACGCATAATACACGCTGACACATTAACCCCAAACGTACATTTCACACAGAAATGTACATATGAATGTATACAAACAGATTGGTGTGTTTATGGCTTGATACAATGTGGGTTAACCTGGCTATCGTATTATGTACAATTGTGTGTCTTGATATTTGCAAATACCCAACAATAAAGCACGTGTCTTCTATTGGAATACTAGTATTCCATCCGTTGAGAGGTGTCGCAGTATATCTACGCTGTCATGACTGTTGCGATGCTACGCTACAAAACGAGGATGCTATATAAATTCATATAACACATGTCGTCGTGTAATATTAAACACTCGATGTTAATGGTATTTAGCGAAGCAGAAATGTCTGGCTTAACAGTCTTACTCTAATTTGGTCGCTTAAATTATGATATTCATTTAGCATGTTTAGAATATTCAATACACTGTCATGTCAACGTAACAGTTTAAATAACATGAAGTAGTTTGACGATGTCTATAATCCTCCAATTAAGATTTGTACATGCATTTCACTACTGAAGTTCTATGTTTGATTTATACACTGCCCTGGACCGATTGCAATAGAGATGTAAAGATCAACACGACAACCCACCTTTTTCCACTCAAAATTTCACGCGCTGCGATGACTATAACCACGTTCACGTCATGTCGATCTAAAAGTCCCCAATAGTAATATCAAACTTAAAATGTAACAGTTTTCTCTTATTTGTCTACATTTTTAGGTCTGATTTTTCTCTTTGTTTCTTCTTGTTTTCCAGACGGTTCGGAAGCGAGTTGCTGAGGTCTGCAAGTGCCATGGCGTGTCGGGCGCGTGCACGTCTAAAACCTGCTGGAACCAGCTCATCCCCTTCCGAAACATCAGCCAAGAACTCAAAACCAAATACGAGCGCGCCATCCCTGTCACTCTGGCTAATCGTGCCGACGGTGAAAACGAACTCGTCCGCCAAAGACAGAACCGACGATTACGCCCGGGGTCGGTAACGTCGTCGACGACAACGACGACCACGTCTACGCAGGCACCGGGAGCGGGTGATATGGTCTTCGAAACGGTGTCGCCGGACTTCTGTACCCCGACTAAATATTCGTACGGGACCGGAGGTCGTGCGTGCGATAAGCTCAGGACTTGTGATAGCTTGTGCTGTGGGCGGGGCTATAACATCCGGAGCGTCATGGTGACGCGCGCGTGTCAGTGCAGATTCCATTGGTGTTGTGACGTCATCTGCCAGCGCTGCACGACGCGCGAGGAAGTTCATCTGTGCAAAGCGTAGATCTCTCTCTACGTACGAGGACACTGAGCGCTCGCGTGTGCCGAAAGATAGCGGGACATTTAACCTTTTGCATACTTAATAATGGTAGAACAGCTTGGCGTTTTGCTGGAAATTGTACGAACTAACAATTTTGAGAGTGCACACAATGTTTTCGTGCAGAAAATTGCTGGTAAAAGTGACTTGCAATGAAATGTAACTTACTCAAATTAAACATATTAAGAAAGAGAAATAACAAATGGGTAGGGGGGGGGGGGGGTCTATCTAGGGGTCTGAACATGTTCATGTGTTTCCTCAGACATACATGTATGTATTAGCATCTCCCTTTCAAACTGTTTACATATTCCTGTATACATGATATATCACTTACATGCTTAAAATGATTATGAATTAAAAGTACATGTATATATCGTGATTCGTGATTTACGCTCACATTACATTTAATGGATGTAACGATAATGTACAATACTAGTGATACATCTCTTCCAATTTTTCATGGTTTCAGACAAACGATTTTGCTGCAATACGGTTGCTACTTCATTCGACAGTGTTACCGGTCTTCCATTTTTATTGAGTTCCGTCTATATCTCAAGAAACGACTTATCCCGTAATAGTGGAATATATTTACACTTTTTATACCTGAGCCGTGCATTGTAAAGATTTGCGACTGATTGCAACTTAATTTGCGATTGGTGTTTATCGTAACTCTGTACATTAGATATCGGGGATTGGACTTGCGATCAATTCAGATCAATCGTAACACTTATAATATGTAACACTCACGCGGAAGTGGTTTGGCATTGCCGCTGCGGTTTCCCGTCGCGGCAAAGTAATAAAGCCGTCCGATAAGACAATATCTAAATATCAACACTTTGCACGAAACTAATATCTTATTCAAATTACCGTCCGATATAAGTCACAATAGGGTATAGTACATTCATCTCATCACCAACAACTTAACGCTTCCAGAGCCAACAGAAAACGCACAGAGATTATTCAGTTTCATACTAGACACTAGAAACAAACTGAATATTTCTAATGTCATTATCCTTTTCATACTGATTGGAGGATGCGGTTAAAAACTATAATGTCTGTGTCACGTACTTTCGTGACTTGCATCATTTGAGGGAATACTAGAATATCCAGATCTGATTATTAACTGACGGGAAATCTGAGGAAATTTCGTATTTTCAGCATCGTTTCCCAAGGGGTGTGAATCCCAGATAAGTCCCATAGTCATGATGTACCCTCATTGGCTGTCGCACCACCCGTTTGAAAGTGCAGTTACCCGAACGAATGACGACTCCACCCACAACACTGACAACGCTAAGACAATTCATATATCTGAGCACGTTTTATGAAATAGACAACACGCCGTTAATGTCTTCATCTGAAGTTACCATTATAGATTTTGACGCTCGTGCGTGTTTGGTGCCCCGTTTGTTTGTGTGACTCATCGGGGATGTAACGGTTGGTTGGTCGTGAAGCTGGCCTGGTTTGGAATAAGGGAGGGGGAAAAGTCGTCATAAAAAACAAGAACAGTTTCGCGCAAACTTGTAGTTAATACGAGGTCCCACGCGATAGACAGGCGCCCTCAAAGTTGACGAAGGTACTTTGTATGATAATAACAACAGGTCGAGTGAAAAATGTTGTTTGTTTTTAAAGCGGCTGTTGTTACGTATTACCCCTCCTGTTCATGAAACAGACTTGCACAATTCAGGATTAGTCACTCAGATTCCTGCGCGGCGTATTGAAAATGAAATGTTGAAGGCAAGCAAGATGCAACCTTATGTTATATCTGCTCTATCGGGACTACTTCGTATCAAATAGAGGCGGATGGATACTTCTCGGAATTAAACCGCTTCATTTCTCAAGTCATGTTAAACATATCGTGCCATTGTTTTTATATACATGCGTTTTAAAAATCCTCAATTAGGTAACGAAATTATCTCTGAAAATATATTTCACTGTTGATGATGATCACACGATGTCACAAACAGCAGAAACAAAGTTACCAACTGTCACCTATCGTTGCGCTATGATATATTTTCAGACACAGGTTTCGGATCGGCTGCAAATACCATTCAATTCAAGTCTACATTTGGCCCAAAAGAAATACGTACAGTTCATCATTTTGGACATACAGACGACATGTGACATGAGGCTTCACTCTGAGCATTTGGATTCCTCTATATTTCCTTCATGATTGACTTGAGATTTGATTACGACGTCATATTTGCATGTAACGTCATCTGAATCCCACATAAACGTCATTGTAGCATTATAGATTAGCCTAGTATTGATAAGCAATTGGCTAAATGTGGTTATCTGACACGAAGACAATACGGTATGTTTCCTAATGACATAGTGTGCCAGTCAATAAACTAACGATTTACTATCAATGTTTTCCTAGGAAATTGTTCGCACGGCAGTAAATATGTGGGACTTTTTGATATCTTATCGATGTGAACATGTGAAATCGATATGATATTTTTAACACACAATATATCTCATTTTGAACAAACCATGACATTGTTTATTTCATTATGAGTGTATCAATGCATGTTCATGACAATGTGCTTAATGCGTTCTTGTATCAGGTATAGATCCTGGTTATCTAATGAATGAAAACGATTACATTTTAAAAACAAATTATGTTCACCAGTAGTTTATTAACAATACTTTCTCCCATTACCACTCTGTCCCTCGTTAAGCTCTTTTGTGCCATTGGCGCATTTTGACACCACTAAGGGCCAGCGAAGACGACACGATTATGCAACGATTCTGCCGTCACAACGGCCTACTACTGGAAATGTGACGTCACCTTCTTGCACAAATCCCATGACCGGGTCGTGCGATTCAGCCAGTCGCAGAGTCGTACGACTGATCGGATCGTGTCGTGTATAGTGGCCCAGATCATCATTTTGTTTGGTAGCTAGGGCTGATCTTGGTAGGCTACTTGATGTTTTGCCAAAAAATAATCGATCAATCAAATTACCATCCTCGTCACCCAGAGAAGAAGTTCCTTCTAGAAGCAGCAGCAAGGCCCCGCTGCATAAAACTCATCATTAATGATAACTCTGCTTTCAATAGTAATTACCATGGTAACGTCGCTATAGAGCCAATCAAATCCAAGGTTTCCATCGAAGTTGACAATTGTGGCAAAGTTGCTATCAGTTGTAAGTTTTATGCAACGGGGCCTAAAAGTTGGAGAAGCAGTTAATTCATGAGCAGAATCGGACAAATTGTGAACAATCTTGTTGGTGTACAAAAAGTTACGTTTTCCAAATCTTGCCATTTGAAATAAAATTAAGAACTGAAACTGACACTAATGTATTGCTTTAATCAACTTTTATTTCCTATGAGCCCCCCCCCCCTTTTCCTCCAACCCTCCCCCAGTACAATAAATTATATCAATCTGGTTTATCTACCACAGTATAAACATTTGCCAACTTTTAAAATTCGCCAATGACCCTCTTACATGCCAAAGATTTCCAATTGACCTGAAATGTAATTACTCAATGGAAAGTGTCGTTTTGATTACTTTTGCATGATTTCAATAGTATTGATAAATGAACTCCGTTATTTCTTCTGATGATTTTATTAAGCGTTTCTGTCCAATTTGAACAGCCCAGAGTTCGTTGCGTAATAGGAAAATTATATTGAAACGGTTTTCGCATAATATGTTGAATAGATGCTTTGCGATTGTTTCATTTTGCCGAAATCATGAAGTTTCATGTTTTGTAGTGAATAATCTGTAACATTTTAAGTAAAAGTAACAATAGAACGGAGCACCTGTCTATTGAATGGGAAATTACCTTTTCTTTACTATCTCTCTCACGCTTCCCTGTACCTCCTCTCACCCTCTATGTGACTTCCGCCCTATGAAATCATTTTTTTTTTTTGGGGGGGGGGGGGGAGGGTATTCGCTTATTTGCTCATGTGGAAGTGCTCATATTGAGCGTTTCTTTGTTATATTTTTAAGAGGACATGTAATACTATTAAATTGGAAGGGAATTCAATTCAATTCATATGTAAATATGACCTAATCTGGTGTACTCTATGGGTTACCCAGTTCACGTTTTCTCATCAGAAAACGTTTATCAGCCTCGATTATGCAAACAAAGCAATTAAGATAAAACTGTTTTATCACATATATTTTCTGTGGAGTTTTCCGTAACGATTTGCATGAACACTGTTTTTATTGTACATAGCATATTTATGACCCTGCGTTTTTATAGATCTTGTATGATATGCATACTGTGAATCGAATGTATATTATGAGATATGAAGGCTTAAGCGGTGGTATTTTCTGTAGCCAGTGACGTATTCAAAACGCATGGTATTGGTCAGCGGTCAGTATAATGAGGCCCGAGCCAGCATTACGTTTTTTGTCTTTAATAAAAATAATGATTAAACAAACATACGTCACTGACCATGCTTTGTGGTGTCTACGTTGATGTGGTGTTTGTGTGTCTCTTTGTAAGTGGTTAGTGGTGTGTGTTTCTGTTCTACCCACACCACCACACTTGACCAATATCCTCCCCCTCCTCCCCCCCCCCCCCTCTTTTTAGTTCCCTCTCTCGTTTTCTCTCGTTGACTTCCTATTTCTATTTCTCTCTCTCTCTCTCTCTCTCTCTCTCTCTCTCTCTCTCTCTCTCTCTCTCTCTCTTCTCTCCCTCTCAATCCTTCTTTATCATTCTCTCTCTCCTGCCCTTCCCTCTTTCCACCACTATCTCTCTCTCTTTCTTTGTTTTTGTTCTCTCTCTCATCCCCCCCTCTCTCTCTCTCCCCCTCTTTCTCCCTTCTCTTTCTCTCTCTCGCTCACTCTTTCATCCTCTCACTCTCTCTCACACACACACACGCGCACACAATACACACATGCACAAGCACATGTATAACTCGTAATTATTCTTTTTGTTCATACCTCTCTTTTCCACACTCTCCTTCGCCTTCTGAATATAATTATGTTAAACTATCTTTGTAATCGTACCTCTCGTACAATCGGTAATATTTCAATTAGTGTAGTTTGCAAAGTGTAGCAAATAAGCAAACTACACTGGCTGAAATTACAAAAGCCAGTTTAAGACGACGTGGAGTGGGGATGAGGATTGGGTGGGTGTGCGGGTCGGGGGGGGGGAGGGGGGTAAGGAAGATATGAAGGGTGGCACGGGAGAGAGAGAGAGAGAGGGGTTGTGAGTGAATGTGAATGTGTACGTGCGTGAATGCGTTAGTGTATGAGTATATTTGAGCGTGTGCACGTGAGGTGAGGTGGGGAGGTGCCTGATGAAAACAGACATTACAATACATAACAACAACAATAATAGATCAATACAAAATTAATCTAGACGTGCGTTCCGATCGTTCAAAATATGTAACAACCATTTTCCTCGGATCCTTTGTGAGCCAGATATAATCCTACTCTATGGGATTTGTGTATATTACTTGTAAAAGAACAAAAAAAACATGTGGCACACAAAGGGTCAATAGACCCTTGTGAGACTTGGTCGTGCTACATGCACTGCCACGACTACGATTGTAATCGATCAGGTTGATTAAAACATTGTGCGACATATGGCGCATACCTTTACAGACCATATTGATGATTTGGAAAACAGGTTAACACTGGATTAAAGACAGCCGGTCCCTTTTTCTAATCACCACAAAACCATTGAAACATTGGCAAAACATATAGAGAACTGTTAGCAAGCTGTATATTCATAATTTGAAACTGATACGTAGTGTAAATTCAAATAATGCACGTAAACAACGTCTGATTAATAGTCTTTACCTCAGGCTCTTAGCAGTTTGTGTTGAAATATGTGCTTTATTGATTAATCTGTTTATTAAATTATAAAACGCATTATGAAAATAAATTGTTCTATAGAAGGAATCATCTCCAAAGTTTGGTAAATTACTCATAAAATTAGAAATTCACACATGCATAATAACCACATAGATACTGTAACAAAGACTAATACTTTTTTCGTAGTACGAAAAAAGTCGGTTTGAAATTTAACGGCTGAAATTTTTGCATATACAGAAAGCTTCAACATGCTTTATTCTTAGAAATGGTCTTGAATCACACTTTCTTCAATTTACGATCGTGATAGACGATTTCAAATTTTAGGCTTGCAAAAGGGACGGACAGTCTTTAAAAATAGCACAGTTCAGGAAAAAGTTGTAAGAGAATAAGCAATTTTCGTAATGCATTCACAACTTTCCCCCCGAACTGCCTGGTGAACCGTTATTACATCCACCTATATTCATGGCATTTCATGATTCCGTTGCAATGGATGGAACGCACTCTAAATCTATTAGTTGTTGCTGCTCGGAACCTCGCACAAGCTTTAGGGTTGCCATTAGTAACGTTTTGTTTGAAATTTCCGTATTAAGCACTGTGATAAAAGACATCATGATGCAGAAAAGGCTGGTACGGTGGCATGAATCTGAAAGGTAGTCGGGTACAAACACATGACAATGTACCATTTTTGTTATTTATGCAAATTCTATTCACGTTGTTCATACAATACGCTACTGATGGTAATTTCAAAGCTTGTCGGATGTCTGTCCGAATAGCAACAGCTAATAGATTCAGAGAGCGTTCTACCCATTGAAACTGAATTACGAAATACAGGTGCGTTACTACACAGTTAAAAGTGTGTGTATCAGATAATTTTTCAGAACACAACAATGACTTTTGTGCATCACACATGTCAACCCTCAACCTCTTTCCTGCAGGAAGCAACATGTATTATTAATGGAATTGTGATGGCAGTCGCTAGTGGATCGACAGAGGTGATACACAATGGTCATTGTTGTGTTCTCAATCCACTAACAACTGACATTGGTTCAGCGGCATAGCTCGATATATTTACCTATATTGACCTAAAAAAGGGTTAGATTGTCAGCGATTGGACTATTAGCTCAGTCAGTAGGGCGTCGTGCTGATTAACCGAAGGTCCTGAATTCGAGCCCAACAAATATACCACTTTTACATTTCTTCCGTTAATTTGGAAATGTCTTCCACATCAATATATAACGTATAAGTTCCCCAGTTTCCTACCCTGTTCTGCCCTGCAGAGTCAGGGCTCCTCGGGGCTAGAGTTCCAGGATCGCAGGAAGACATGCGGTGGGCCGGTCGCTATACCAGAAGGGCACTAATGGTAGTCGGTAAGGGTCATCGTCTATGATCGATTTGGTCCGAAGTCACAACACCTGAACGCCTGGCAAACCACCATTTAACCTTTTTTTTTTTCTTTTTCATCTTTCGTTGCCTCTTTTCTCATTTCTAAAATTCACTTTAATTTGTTATTTTCCATCCCTATATTCAATAATAATAAGCTTGAAAGGTGCGAACTAAAAAAAAGCAAAAAAACCCCCAGAATTTTACTTACTTTTGGCCCTACCCATAGAATTTACTAGAAAATATACTCTCAAAATAAAGGCCTTCGTCCTATATCGTATTAAGAGGTTAAATGCGTACTTATCCTTGTTTTGATATTCTTTTTTTTTATGTATAACAAATGATGACGAAGTGTATGGTTCAAGCAGTCTGACTGCAACTTCAGAGCGCCATCTTCTTTTCAAAATAATTTTTTTATGATGAGTGATGGCGCTATTTAAGAAGACGATTTCTCCACGATCGATCTTTTCATGCCCGCCAGGCTGCTGGTACTCTGCGCAAAGAGGACTGGACTAACGATAGTGTTAGATAAAACATAGTTTGATGTCATCTATAGGTTAAAGGGAAGCGTTGTATCTAGGTGTTAAACTACGGCTTTGGGTTTTAACACCAATGGTTTTAGATCAAACACCAAGTCAAAATACACCACGTGATGGTTAATCTTAAACTCAAAGTGCTGGGTTTAAAAGCATACAGATAGACAGACATTATGAATAACGACATGTATATGTATAACTACATGATTGGTCGAAAATGTATATTATATGATTGCATTCCTTTATTTTATTATTCCTTCTATTTGTTCATATTAATTTGAAATATTAAACATATATGAATTATCTAAGTTAATTCACTTTGTGACAATGGTACAAAGAAAATAATATATTTTTGTTTATTGTGATCAAATATGTGATCAAATCTGAAACTTTTTGTTAATTCATAACCGCAATACCAAGTGGAATTGCGGTTTATTATTTGTCATGTATAATTTGAATGGAATTGAATAGAAATTTCTGAAAAACAAAAAATGTATATGAAAACGTTCTCCCTTACGGTTTACCCAATATAACATGTACAGTCAAAAATGAGCATAACTTGTCGAAGCTAAATGGTTTTAAAGGGATTCATACATGTATAATTTGAAAACGAAGATGTCGTTTACTCATGGGAACTTGTCACGTTGTGATATGCTGAGAGATAGGCTACCGCTACATTATAGTAAATGCAGTATCAAACTGAAAGTGCTAAAAGCATTTCTTAAAAACTGCATTGAATTGAATTTTATTTTGTTTTACATTATGTTTTACATAAAACAACCACGAACATGGAAATGATAAAGGTGCATACATGCATAGAGATAGTAATAATCAAGGTATAGAGTGCATATAGCTAACATAAATTACAAAGATATTGTAGAAGAAAATCACATAATGTGGAGGAGCCTATAAAAAGCTTTGCTTGTGGGGTTATATATTTCCCTTTACAATACATAAACTCAATCAAGATGTTTGGAGCTAGGTTCTGCTATGAAAATAAAAAAAAAATAAATGTTAAGTTGCCGGCCAAATTTTTGGCGTTTTATATCATTCAAAACAATTACACAATCTCCGTTTTTACTCTAAAGGGTGAAGGCTTTAAAACAAGATTATTAAGTGTTTACACCCCTTTCGCCGATAGTTATCCCCGTCCCGTCAGCCACACCCCCATCAACCCGGCTCTACGAGCCACGCCCCGCCCCTCCCATACACCCCCATCAAACCCGCTCTACCAGCCACGCCCCCCCCCCCTCCCTCCGCCCCTCCCACATAACATGCCCCGCTCCGCCCCGCCCCGCCCACCCCGCTCCGTCACGCCCCGCTCCCCCCATCCCACACAGCCACCCCCATCCCACACAGCCACCCCCTTTCGCACCTTCCGCCATCCTCACTCTGTCAATTACAACATAATTATGTGTGAGACTGACAGACAGAAAATGCAGCCCTAAAAACTCCTCAGATCCGAAACGGACAAGATAAATAGCGCCATCACTGGATCGAAATAGATGATGCGTATGTCACCGGATTCCAGAGTTTATGAAGAAATACATCACATGTTCTCATAATGAACTTTATTCTTTATATAACTTATAAGTGATATGATATTGTGCTTGCAAAATCACTAACTTCTTCTTTTTCCTCTGATTATTTTGTGTCTTCTCTTTCATTACCCGCCTATCTTCTCTTTTATTTGTCTTCATTGTCTTATTTGTATCCATTTCTTCTTCCTTCCGTATTCTTGATCTTGTTCCTTTTCTTCTTGTTGTTCTTTCTTCTTCGTCTTCTTCTTCCTCTTCTTCTTCTCCTTCTCCTCCTCCTCCTCCTCCTCCTCCTCCTCCTCCTTCTTCTTCTTCTTCTTCTTCTTCTTCTTCTTCTTCTTCTTCTTCTTCTTCTTCTTCTTCTTCTTCTTCTTCTTCTTCTTCTTCTGTCTTTCATTATCGTCTTTGATAAATTCTTTTCTTATCATAGTTATTCTCCTAAGGCAATTCTTCTCCTTTTTGTCTTTTTGGACGTCTTTTTATCACAATGTCCACTTTTCTGTACCCTTACTATGTTGACCATCCCTTTTTCTAAATTCCTTATGTACGTAATCTGTCGAACATACCATGTGAACATAGTACAGTAATTCATGATGTAGTTCTGCTTTGTTGATATTCTATTCAGTTTTGTTCTACTGTATTCACTTTCTCGGCAATTTCCTTTCGTTTATCAAATATGAAAATGACAGTCATCCCGTTCGTGATTCATCCCATATCTATTTACTGTCTTGTTATCAGATAAAAGTCTTTCTAAGACACACATATTTAGCAGACGCCTTACTGCAGTCGGGTCTTTTGTCCGAGCTGACACTGGGCTATTCACGCGAATGGTGATTTTGCTATTTTACAGAAACCACCACGAGTGGCGCCCTTCCCCCTCCCGGCATATCATGGTGTCATTTGTGTTGTTCTTTCAAGTTTGAGAGTGATTTTACTGCCGACTCATTTGAGGAGCAAATGCTGTTGATTAGGCAGAATTAAACAAATTAGGTCTACAAGACCCTTTGGAGCTGAGGAAAAAATAACTTCCATTGGTAAAGGGCGATAACAAATCAAGCATCATGGGGAAGTTTTTCCCCTAGCCAATATTCTTAAGCTATTACGAAAAGCAAGTACGGAACTCTCTCGAGGTTTGGCCTTGCCTTGTACCGACATCCCGTTCGTTGTTCGACTGTCATTTAATTAGCATACGAGCACGAGGGTGCACTTTTCGAGTTCAAGTTCTGCTCTTATTGGAGGGAAGTCTTGAGGTTTTTAATTACACGACTTTTCCCCCCAACCGCCGCGAGGGATTATTTTCTTTCTGTCTGTGCGTTGGCAGATCGCGCCGCCTCACTTCTTCCTTCCATCGCTGCCCGTGAATCATCGGGGGGCTGGCGGCTTGGCGAGCAGCCAGCGGCCGGTGGGTGAGGGAGGGAGAATGCTACTCGGCTACGTGTAACTGTACTTGCATAGATGAAATATTACGCGCGTGCCAATACTATGTGTATTATACTGGTCACTGATGTCATAAAATATTCCTTCACATTCAATAGCTACTTTACGCACGACAACTGGCAAAGGTGTTTCAACATAGCATACTTTAGATTGCATGGAAATAACAAGTTCATTTCTTCGCTTATCCTGCCAATTTATCCCACCAAAATGTTCATATTTGTGGGTAAGAACTGGTCATTCTGAACGCAAGTAGAGCAAATCATGTTTTTGGTTCATTCGGGCACATTTTGCATCCAACTTTTGAAAGGATCTCTAAAAGTGTACGACTGATATGAACGTGGCATTTACGAATTTGTTGGGGATCAGGGGATCACAGAACAATGGTTTGAATTGTAGTATGATTGAAGTGAATCAAGTATGATGTGAAATTTAAAATTGAATACTTCAATTTGAAAATTGCGAATCATAAGCAATCGAATATTGTAGGAAAGAAATCAAAATTTGTGATCTACAAAACCGAAAAATTTTGAGAAAACTGTGAATGTATTAAATTGTATTAGGATTAAAATCTGGGATCTACAAAATTGAACAATTTGATAAAACAGTGATTTACTTCAGAAGTATTTTGAATTAATCTACTAAACAGTTTAGGTAGAACTTGTTGTTTGGATGGAAGCAATGCAATCATTTTGTGATATATACATTGATTTACCAACAAAAAATGTTATTCGATGAATCAAAAGGAAGCTAACAAAATAATTTGCCAAAGCCACCTCCCCGCTTAAAATTTTTATTTGTAATGTAAACGATCTTTAAATCTTGATCACATTATTGTAAATGAAGAATTCGTTCTCCAAAGGCATGTTGTACGATTCGTTCAAATCGCTTGTATATAATAACTAGTTATTATGCTATATAGTCAGACTGTCCTACCGACTCTGATTTATTTTATTCTCTTCTTCCATGCCTTCTGTTAATCCAAAAAGAGCTGCCAAAATAATTTCATTACCGTGCCCCGGTCCATTCATTATCCCCTTTCTCCTCTTTCTTCTCCTTCTCTATAAGCCTCTATGTGTTCTTTCTTCCATCTTCTTCCTACCACTCTTCCTCCTCCTTATCTTCTTCTCTTTATCTTTACCATAATCTTCTTGTTCCCCTCCACCTTTTCTTTTGATCTTTCTCTCTCTCTCTGAATCTCGCTTTGTCACCTTTCCACTATCTCTTGCTCTGCACCCTTCCAGCTCTCTCATCTCAGCCCCCTATCTCTCTTCCTTTCTGTCTGTCTCTCTCTCTCTGTCTGTTTGTCTGTCTGTCTCTCTCTCTCTCTCTCTCTCTCTCTCTCTCTCTCTCTCTATATATATATATATATATATATCTGAATCCCGCTTTGTCGTCTCCCTTTCACCATCTCTTGCTCTGCACCCTTCCAGCTCTCTCATCTCAACCCCCTATCTCTTTTCCTCTCTCTCTTCGTCCCCCGTCTCTCTCTCTCTCTCTCTCTCTCTCTCTCTCTCCCTCTTCCTCTCTCTCTCCCCCCCCCCCACCCTCTCTCTCCCTCTTCCCCCCCTCTCTCTCTCTTCCTCTCCATCTCCTATCTGACGCTCCTCTCCTCTCTTCGTCTCTTAAATTATGATTATTACCTCCTATCCTTCCATCACCCTCTCGATATCATCTAATACTGTATCAACCTCCTCCATTTTATTTGTTATCATTTGTTTTATTTTCCGTTTACTCCGCACAAATCAAAACAGAAGACACATAATGACATGTTTAATGACATGTTTAATGCTTCACAAACCGGCAAGTTGATCTTTTATACAAATATTTACAGTATTTTCAGCACTTTTTGCATACCATTAAATGAACTTGCACAGAGTACGGTTCATCATATTCTTAAATTTCGCATTTTGACAGGATGTAGTCATATCCTTCACATTGTTATACGTTAGGGAAAACATCAAGCGAAAAACAAAGAGATATAAAAACTCTTTACGAAAATATATATCAACTTTCACGTATCAGCCTCGTGTAAACTATATGTACACCGAAAATGCGAATAAAAATACACGGTATCATAATCTGAATACTTTTCGATATAATTAAATACGACGCTGGAAGGAGCAACAATGCAATCTGTATTATTTCAAGTACAATTGCCAAGGAGTACATAATTTATTGTTAAAGAAAACAATGCTGGGATTTGACATACACGTTCAATGATATATATCTTATTTAAAACAAATTCATTTGAAGAGCTATGCTTATTTCAATCATTATGGAGACTTGCTCAACATCTAGTCAGGCCAATGAAATGTTAGTAGTCTCTTGCTAAGGTCATATATTATCTCAACTCTTTCCACAAACTAGAAATATACTTTGCAGCAATGTATAAGTTCTTTACATGTTAGCAAGTAATACGTAAACGTAACAATCCTTTCGCTTAAATGGGCGGAGATTTATTTCTAACTACATGCGGTTTAATGTCCTCCGATTAAGATTAAAATAGTATAATTCGTTGCCCTCGAATACCACTGTAATACTGCTCCATAGCACATATAGACCTAGCACACATTAGTCTATAAAAAAACTGTGAATTGTAATGCACTTAATTCTTGACAAGGTAATCATGGTGGTGCAAAAGGACTGCAAATATTTACCGTTCAGTATTTGGATACACAATCTATAGAAATACATTGATTAATGCCAGACACTGTAAAAAGCATTTCAAACAAAGTGTAAAATCTATATAAAAATCACTCAAGGAAACAAATTGTCTGATTTCAAAGTGATGTTCATTGGCTTTTTGTGTATACTGATGGGACTAGTTTAGTTGAACATTATTGCAGACCGGTACATAATTTAGGCAATTTTCTTTCGAAGTCGCGTTCTGTCAAATGAGCTTTACATTAAACGGTTACATTTCATAATTTTCCTTCATTCAGATTAGTACTGTAGTACTCACATTACACACAAACACTTAACTTTTCGCTGCCATTATTCGCCATAAGTTATCGAGAACCTTTCAGATAAAACACAAATATGGAAGCAAGAATGAAATTTCACGCAATACTATTTATAAATAATAGTTATCTGGATACATCGCTCTGTATTATGTTTCTGAATTTTGAGACAAAACTTTGCGGTAATTTTGTCTTTATCTTCAGATGATCTTTTACCATATCTTTTTCCGCTGCTAAAAGATGAATTGTGATTGTTTCATGTATATTTTGACACAACTTCTTGTACACTATGTCTAATACACCAATCTCCTTGTCTCTCATGCATAGTTCGAATTGGTCGTCATATCAGAGCGGTCTCTATCTTTTACCATTGTGAGTCTCATTGACAAAAGTCACACGAGTCCGCTTTAATACAGTAGCAACTCGTTAGTTGAGTTTAGAATGAAGTTCAGACCTTGAACTTAACAACCAACGGACGCGACTGAGGTGCGCTTTCCAAATCCAAGCAATGCTGCAAGTTGTATTTCAGGACGAAATGGATGGAAACTCTCGGAATCCGTGGTCCGTTGGCAAATTTCGACGAGCTTTTAGTTTCGGGTGGCTCGTCAACTTCTGTGTTTGTCCGAACAGGGCGCCATTTTCAAGGTTAAGAAAATGCGAGCACACATTTCGCGGAATTGCGCGGAGCACCATAGTTTGGATGGAGTTAACGCGAGTCCAGCGCCCTGTCATTGGTTTCAACATGATCCCAAGACTTGTAAATACGGTTCTTTCTGCGCGTACTACAAGCACCTATGGACTGTCCTGTACGATGTACACTCCTCGCATTTCACCTTGCAACACCAGTGAAACGTGCAGCTGCATCTCTCTTTCACCTTGATTTCAGTTGAATCTGAACCGCGCCCGCAGCACATCAGGTCGCAGCCCTCGACGCCTAGCGACGTACTGTTGCACTCCCGCCCTCTCGTCCCGGGCGTACCGAACCTATCGTTCCGCTCGCAGAAGTCCGGCGAGTGTTCGTAGTACACCATATCTCGTGGCGCGGGTTGCTTGTGGGATGGGTTGTAAGGCACGAAGCTCGACTCGGACTCGTGGTCGCTCGGGTTGCCGTCGTTGCGCATGGTGACGCGGGAGGCGCCGTCGAAGCGGTCTTTGAGGAGGTCGCCGACGGCCCGGAAGGTTGGGAGTCTCATCCAGCAGGTCTGCACGGTACAGCTCCCAGACATGCCGTGGCATTTACACTCTCGCCGCATCTCGTCTGATACCGTCTGCAGAGGGAGAGAAGAGGAAAGAGAAAGTTATATTTAATGATAATAATGGTACCATTGAAAGAATCATCAGCGTAGCTTGAAAGCTGACCTTCACACGAATTTACAATATGATTGAGCATCGTGCATTGAAGTGTATAACTTACAAGATGATTTACATTGAAAGTTAAAACATCTCAGATAGAAGGTTCATAGTTGAATACATGTTGAGGTGGAGAGGGGGGGGGGGGGGGGGAGCGTGAGTGTATGGAGACAGAGAGGGAGTGGGGGAGAATGTTTGTTTCAGTAAGCGACTTTACATGAAACTTGCAAATATGCGATACTAATTTTAAGTTTCTTTTAAATCCCTCATTTTGTTGCACAACTATTAAACACAGTCCCAGAAATAAAATACTAGATATTTCATGTGCTTTTCGTATGTTGAAGGTGTTCTTATGCAAGTGTCCATGGAGACGACAAGAATGTTTAACATATGACACGAAATAAAACCAAAACTCTACATAACACAAGCGATACTTTCTTTAAAAATTTGAACTTCAATGAATTTGAAGAGTTTACAGTCTGTCACGAAATGAGTAGCTGTTAATCCCGTTTTCACCCCGTTACACTTGGCTCTAATCAATTACAAATATGGACCACAAACACGGCATAACCATCCAAATACTGAAAAAGGGAAAACAGAAAGAAAAACAGAATATCTTGATATGTCGCTACAACTGGTACAACTGACCTCCAATCACAAAATAATCAACTCGGAAATCAATTTGTAATAAAAAAAAAATTCGCCAAAGACTTTTTAATATCCTCGCATTCGTCATTAAAGTTTCTCCTGCAGTCGCGCGGCCGTACCTGTTAACCCGAAGTCGCAGTAGAGGTCAACTTCTGTACATACATTCCTGCTTTTATTTGCTTGTGGTAGACTAAGCTAATCAATATGATTTAATATCATGGATACGATCTCGAAAGTTTGGTCAGGTTTTCTTTGATGGGCTAGTCATGCTAGTAGCTATGTGTACAAAGTAAACTCCAGAAATATGCTGGGAAAATAGGACGCGGGGGGGGGGGGGGGGGGGGCTGGCTGATGTAATGACCCTCCTCTTTCAAATATTCGTGTAGAATTGGTGCTGATCGTTGTGTCGTAATGCGTGTAGAAATGTGACGTTACGGACATTAAGAAGATAAACTACGCGTCAGGTTTGGTGCTTGTCATGCGTTCACGGTATTTATTATAATAAAGATGGTGGTGTTTTTTATTTCCTCTCTCAAGGGACATGTCTATACGATTGATGATTAAAATGTACCAGGGTGTGTGTGTGTGTGTGTGTGTGTGTGTACGTGTGTGTTTTCTTAAGATATACTGTCAAGCAATGGAGCCTCGTGTACTGCCTTTCTCGCAGTGCGACTCGCCGATAAAAAAAAAGAAAACCCGGGGCGGCATAAGCGCAGACTTCAGAAGGATTTTATGATCTCTTCCTGAAGAACTGCGTGAATGGGCCTCCCGTTTTAAGACCGGTTTCATTTCAAAAGCGCGCCCATTTATCCGAACCCTTCGACCACTTTGCCGCTCAATAGACCCTCGGTAAACATCGTCAATTCGAATGAAGCTTGTCGTTTTTTTTTCTTGTTTAATATCCTTATACGAGCCCCCCCCCCCCCCCTCATCCTCCTTCCAAACCTATACTTCTTGACTCCTTCATAGTTTCTATAAATTGCCAAGCTTTTGAGATGATTGCCTTCCGCTTTTAAGGCCCCTCTTCAAACCAGTGGCAGCTCGAGTGAGACGCTGAAATGGCAGCGAGAAATGAAGGATTTCTTTAGACGGTGGGGATGCGAGACGAAATGATTTTTCTCGCGTCCCTTGTCTGATGCGAGAACATTAAACTCTCCTGAGGTTTTCGCGTGTTGGTTTGACACGGAGACCGGAATAACATTTCAGATTTATGATGGGGACCATCGTTCCCCTCATGACATCAGGAGAAAAGTCCACCGACATTGTAAACAGACATAAACACACACACGCACACACACACACACATACACACACACACAAACACACACACACACACACACACACACACACACATACACACACTCACTCTCTCTCTCTCTCCCTCTATTTGTCTTCCGCCATTATTTCGTTTGTTATACATGTATGACGTCGTCGAAGGTGTCACATCATAATTTACTACGAAAAACATTTTTAACCGTATTTTGTTAAAATGAACGGTGCCAAGAGGAGAAGCATTACACGGCGTTGTGTTGACGAAATTAATGAATTCGTCGAAAAATTGCAAATCCGTGCTATCACTGTCACATGCTTCTTGGTAAACAACGTTCAATGACGAATGTGACGCGTTGACATCATCGTGGACCCTATAACGTTGCACTTTCACTGTAGAGGTATGAGTATGAGACGTCTACCGACAATTTCTACACGCGAACAATCGATAATATGATCAGTGCGAACCAGACTCTTATGCAATTGTTAAAATGCCATCGGTGCCATTTCGCACAAGTAGTACACACAAGCCCCAGAGGTGTAGTAAGCTAAATAACACCAAATGTGTCACATGGAAAAACAGTTTACAGCAAAAATGACTCTGAGTCACACCTTTGGTGTTTGATTTAACCCTCAGGTTGACACCAAGTGTTATATTCAATGCTTTGATATTACATTCATCACCATGGGTGTTAAAACTAAGACTCATTTTCGCAGTGTCAGTTGATTAAATTTTACAAACTTCTGCACTATATGACGTGTGTGTAGAACTTGTACTTAACTTCAGCAACGACACATGCGGGGTTTAACTTTTTGAAAGTGAATCTTACTTTTCTGCCAGCTTCGTTGTTATGCAGGTTCATTGCGTGCCTCAGGTCGCTCCCCTTTTCGCCGGAGTCGACGAACTTCTTGCCGAATCGGTGGCCGAAGTCGGCGTTGTCGCTGCAGCCGCCCCACTCCCAGTCCTGCTCGCTCTCGCCCCGGTACTTGTAGTCGCATGTGCATGACGCGATGGTGCCCTCGCTGCACGACCTCGCCACTGAGTGCGTCACAGCCGCGCTGGTGATCGAGTAGATGAACGCCGTCTCTCGACAGCCTGATGGTTGATGAGAGGAGGGAAAAAGGAGGGATACGATTAGAATATTGTAATGTACGTTACAAATTACCACTAGAATCGATTAATACTTCGAAAATAAATTATGAACGTCATTTCTAGACAACCTGCGCGTTAACGAAATGGAACAAAGAGAAAAAAGAGAAAGGGGGTTAGAATTGCCTTTTCTAAATTATAGGTAAGCACTGAGTTTTTGTATACATGAGGAGATGTACACCGTCTATCGACAACCTACGCGTTGACGAAATTGAACAAAATAGAGAGGGAAAGGAAGAATAAGGGTAAAATGCTGGATTCTACGTTCCGAGTCATCTCTGGAATTGAATGTATACCTTCGAAAATATGAACGCTGTCCCTCGACAACCTTCACGTTGGCGAAATGGAATCAACAGGAATGATGATAATGAAGGTTAGAATTGTGCAATGTGAGTTAGAGGTTAAAACTTTTTTTTCTGACTGATATGATTGACAATGATAAACAAAAGGAATGAAGGTTGAACTTTGCATTCTACGTTAAGTCTTTTTGCGCCAGACAAAATTGCTGCTCTATGCATTTTATATGTATTATTTCTGCAAAATTGCACCAATAGCGCATAACGAGTTAAGGAGTATCACTGGCTTGTTGGTAACACTTGGGTAGATACGCGCCGTTTCTCGACAACCTATCCATTGACGAATAGAGTGAAGCGTATGAAAATGATCAAATTTCAAAAGAATAAAATAATGAATAAGATCAATGTGTTTGGGTATGTGTATATGTTGGAGAACTTTGTCTTGGCTGCTTCTTGACAATTATACATTTATTGTGTAAAGATATTCAATAATTTATGTGTTTTACTCCGGTATGGATGAAATGTATACATCAAACAATTTTCGCGGTTTCGTCGTCTCGTCAACGTGTGCTTTGAGACTTCTAAAAATTTGAGTACACTTTTTTAGTCTTAATTACAAAATGAATAACTTCCATTATACAACGCATATAACTACCCTGAACATGATTGTAATTTGACGTGGATATCACTACACAGTTAGCTACTGAAATGGCAATCTCCCCGCTGATCAATAGAGCGATGTTTATCTGGACTTCTGGGACACTCTTTACAATATCCTTTGTAAGATTAGCTTAATGAGATCATCCTACTACTGGCACTTGAAGATCCGGTGCGACAGTTGCCGGGAATGTTTACAAAGTTTCGCTTCTGAAACTTCACGAACTTAATGGCGTAGAATGGTTGTCGGTTGATAAGACAATTAATTTATGTGGAGCTAATAGTGGCCGGCAGCGGGATGTAAAAATAGCGAAGCAGGAAGGCTCTTCCCCAGTGTGCAGCCTTTAATATCTTATACGACATTAGTAGATAATTTGTAGAACTAGTAACATTTGCAACCATGGCAACAGAGCGTTAACTTTGGGATAACTCAGCTCGCATCTTCATTTGTTGTGGGTATAGGACTTTTCTCGTTTAAGTAAGGAGAAAAGGGTGTGAGTGTGTGTGTGTGGGGGGGGGGGGGGGTGAGAGAATGTTGCGGATGACCGGAAGTATGAAGAAGAAGGCGTCATATGCACAGAGAGAAGAAAAAGGTGAGGTAGGGGGGGGGGGAAGAGGAGATGAAGGGGGAAAAGGGAATTTTACAAATAACAAGAATGTCAATATCACGAGAGAAAAAATAAATACATGATGATAACAAAAAACAATGTAACTTCTTATTTTTACAACGTTGATCAAATGTTTTGGGTACATCTTCTCCCTGTTTTACGTACCTAGGAAGGGGAATACTTCCGGGTCGAGATGACTCATGGGATTAACATGACAGCTTGATAATCACGCCCCCACTTAACGCCCCCTTTTAATCCCTCAACCCCCTCTTTTCCATCCCATCCCAATATGACGCACTCACGCAGTCAGAAAGTCGTATAGATTCTCCTCCCGTTAGTCACTCAGGGCCTCGCGCTGGGCAGACAAAAAACGGGCCAGGTATCAATAACGGCTTAACGGAGATTAAGAGGATTATGCTGGAAATAATGCCCGACAACGTTAAACGAATTCCAGGCTTGCAATACTGCTATGAATAAGCCAATCGAGCTGTAAATCGGACAGTAATTGTAACGTTAACAGCAGTGAAAAGACAGGGGTATTTCGTCTAAAGCGGACTGTCGGAGGAGTTGGTCTTAGTATTGAATTATTGACAAAGAGAAATGCAAGTTCTTTTCTAAAGGAGGGCTTAGAAGCGATCAATTGAGTCAAAAAGCTGTGATGAAGGTAATTTTCACACGTACTTGCTATTGAACGCAGATCGTTGCATTGTTGCAGCGAGTCCAGGCATGTGTGGGACTGAGCGATTTTTTTTTCTGACCCCCTGAGGAGCTAACAAGCTTTAGACTCCCGTTTTGTGATCAACAATAGAACAATAGATCGCAGATCGATTGCCTTCTTGGACTGGTGGGATGGTGAACAACATGTGGACAGTTCAGAGACCCGCTAACTTTGTCAAAATGACATGACGCAGTTTTTCGTTTTGAAAATAGGTCAAACTCAAAACTTGCACGTGCAATTTGTTATACATAATAGATGGCTACTGCCACATCTGCACAACTTGGTGTTGTCATTGGTTTTAATGAATACGAAAAACATATTTAGTGAAATAAGCAAACAGTCGGCTTAACGATCTGGTTGAGATCATCAAATATACAAGTAGAGACGATTCTTTCATAGCATTACACGAAATTGAATTTTTAATAGATGAATGATAACAACATCGTACAGTATTAACCCATATCATAACGTGACTGTAGCAGGTCACGAACCTTCTATGACATCGAAGAAGAAACATAGTGACGATAGTAAAAGAAAAAAAAAGATACATTTGTTATGACGGCTTCCGGTCCTATGCAATCAAAGGTAATGTATGTTTGAGCTTAATGTGCGTATACAAAGGTTGTGTTAGGCGAAGAGGAAACTCGTGAAATATAAAATATATGCCTGATTGTTTTTACAGAGACGCCAATACTTATTACTGCATGTGTCAACCTACGTAGGTATGCAAAACTATGCATATAATGTACTAAATATAAACTACACATGATGCCGCTGGTATAGTTTCACCACTCAATGACACGAAATGTCTCTCTCTCTCTCTTTCCCTTTAACCCTTTCTACCCACTTCTGTTACTCCCCCCCCCCCCCCATCCTTCTCAAACCCATGCTATCTCTCTGTCTCTGCTTCTGCCTCTCTCACACTCTGTCTGTCTGCCTGTCTCTCTTTATCTCCCGATCTCTCTCTCTCTCTCTCTCTCTCTCTCTCTCTCTCTCTCTCTCTCTCTCTCTCTCTATCTCTCTCTCTATCTCTCTCTCTCTCTCCCTCTCTCTCACTCTCTCTCTCCCCCCCTCTCTCTCCCATTCTCTCGTCCTCTCTCCCATGCATCCCTATTCCCCTATGACATCAGTCCATCCTTCCGTTTCTCCTCCTCGTCTTTTCGCACTGAAGCTAGCCGCCAAATAGTAAACAAACTCTTAGACTGAAGTTTTCGCCCTCTCGCTCCGCTTTGTCTACGGTGTCCTCGAAGTTGGATTAGGTGGATAACACGCTCTACTTACACCGCCAAGCCCCCCTTGTGCTGAAATCTACCCTCCCCTGGACCCCCAAAAACATTGTGAGGAAAAGGCAGTGTTAACAGGGTCATAGGGAGACACGATTCCGCTACAGCTATACCCATATCTATTCAAAATAATGATTAGCCAGTTTATTACCACCCCGAAAAAAAGCAATAAGTCCTGTTCGGAATGTATGCACAAATGTACGTACTAACGCGTTATTACATTCACCTGTATTTCGTAATTCATTTGTGATTGGTGGAATGCACTCTGAAATATATGACTTGTTGCTACTTGGGCAAACCTCAGACAAGCTTTGAGATTACCATGAGAAACGTATTGTTTGGACGACGTGAATAAACTGTGCATGCAGAACTGAAATAGTATATTGGCTTACTGCACATCTTCATGCCAATTGTCATGCAATGATGGTAAAAAGTGTTTTAAAATTTCACATTTGTACCTTTCTGACAATGCATGCTTGACATTCGTTTTGTTAAGCAGTTCAGCCAAATATAACTGATAATGACATTAATCTTAAGATGATTATTAAGAAGATAATAAGGTGATATTTAACGTATGAAGTAAAATGCAGTATTGTGATGAAATGTTAACGATGGTCAATAACACAGATAATTACGGTGATGAGAATTCTACCGCTGGGGATGATGATGATGATGAATGGGGGTAGGAAGAGGAGAGAGGAAGGTACGGAAAGGAGGGGAAGGGAGGGATAGGGAGGAGCAGAAGGGGAAGGAAAGAAGAGGAGGGGGAGGAGAGGAGGGGGAGGAGGGGAAGGAAGGGGGAGGAGGAGGGAGAGCAGGAGGAGGAGGAGGAGGAGGAGGAGGAGAGTAAGTAGACGCAGGAGCAGAAAAGGAATATATTACACCTCGCAAGCATAGTAGCACAGTTCATAAAATGGATTTGAAATGCAATAACGTCGTAACAGCCCAGGGTAGCCATATCAGTGTGAACGTGGCTCTTCCTGATACCCGTGTATTATCTTTAACCCAGACACTATATCCTACGAGCAGACCAGGCCCCTCTTTCCCTCCATAGTACGGATCGGCTATATAGCCCACACGTCTTGCTGAAAATACAAGGCGGTAGCTTCGAACCTCTACCCTTCAGGAGAACGACACACTACACCACAACACCTCCACTCTTGAACTCCTCACAACTCTCCACACACTTATTTTCCTTCCTAAAGGACATAGCAGACGACACGATCTGGTCATACGTTCGACTCTGCGACTGGCTAAGTCTCAGGACCCCATGATAGGATTCGTGTAAGTAGGTGACGTCACATCGACAGTCGTCGGCGCTTAAGATGGCAGAATCCTGGCAAATCGTGTCTTCTGCGGTGGCTTTTACAAGTATCCCTCTCCCCATTTCTCAAGTCGGAGGCGGTGAGAAAGTGGCCCGGGCAGGACGGATGACATCTTCGGCGGGTTAAATTGAGCAGGTAATTAGGATACGGGTGAGTTGCAGGCCCCCGCGGGTTAGCCAAAAGTCACGAACACACACGGGAGAAGTCCCGGGTTAGGACGGCTAGGGACCTTCATGCCACACCTCGGCGGTTTCTAGGGGGTACACCAAACACTTGTGCACCACAAGAGTGGGTAAACTATGCGCACTTTTCGAGATTGTGCCGAGTTACCGGATATGAGTTTTCATGTAATGTAAACGAATACAAAACAAACCATTCTAATACTTGAAGAAAAGTAGATGTAGAAAGCTAGTTCTTTTTCTTTAAATCCGTCATTATTTAAAGACAATCTTTTCAGGTCGTGAAGGCTGACGTTACAAAAAATAAATCATGTGTTACCTGCCATAATGTAAAAAATGATATAAAATCAACATACCAATACGAATTTCATCGAGTTCGAATACATGCATTGTGTGATCAAAAGAAGATATTAACGTATTAGTTGTGTTAACATTTACATAGCATGTGTAACAGTGTATCGCCATTACATTTGTGTGTAGGAAGTTTTCGCTGTGTATACGCTATTCTCGGCTTCCACGTCCTGATTTTCGCCATTATTAACCAGTGTGGTGACACCTGTACTTAACAAAGGAATACCACAATGTGGTCTGTCTAACATAACGATCTCTTGCAGCGTATTGATATTATTTAGAAGTCATTTAAGATTAGATTACTAATACAGACAACACTGTTTTCCTTGCGGAACAAATTCGTCCATAGTGAACTTGACACCAGTTATCTTAACACTATCAGATGTTTCCTCGACGTCCAAACATTTTCTCCAAACATGTCACGTGACTCAAGCATGAGGAAGAAATGTGTGTGTGTGTGTGTGTGTGTGTGTGTGTGTCGGGGGGGGGGCTGGTAGATATATAGAAAATAAAAAGAGACGCAGAATTTCTCTGAAAAATGTATGTTACCTTACTAACTTATTACATTGACACACCAAATACCGAAGTAGACACAAATCCTGAAGAAACGGCTCTTAATATCCTGAAACACACTTAAGATCATACATGGACCAACGCGTCGCAAAAGTTGTGAGAGTTATTCTTCTTAGCATCCGTATCTAAGCAATGTCGAACGACATCAACTACTACTACACGAGTGCAGACAAGAGGAAAAAGATCAAGCGTGAGTCTAGAATATTTTGTTCTTAGAGAGCACCCGTCAAGGTTGTCGACATCCTCTGAAATGTTTTTCTCTCTGAGAGAGTTTTGTTGACGACATCATAGTTACGGCGAAATATGAGCTCAGGCAAAGAAAACATTGAACTTTCGACAAAAATATGAACTTGGCCGGGGCAGCGCGCAATGAACTAATTGTTTTCCGGTCGATGCTAAAATCGCGGAAAATCCGATCAAATAAATTCGGTACCCCCTATCGCTCCATACTTTCACCCATTTTCTCACCCAAGATGCGAAATTCCCTGAGATTTGGTCGCTTCGTTTTCCATCCTTAAAGGGGGAATTTGTTATTGGCAGTGTCAAACTAATATGAACTGGATAAAAATGATACCAAAATAACCATTTCATGTTTAATTTGTTTTTAAACACTCCAGAGAAGGAAAACATGATATAGCCATGACAACAATTTTGATATGGATTATATTATGAATACTTATATACCTACATCTTCTAATAAAATTAGCGAAATAAGACAAATTTGCTCATTTGTAATCCAAAAAACTAGAATACGCGAAGTCGCTTGTTGTATGTTAATAGTGTTCACGAGCATCTCGAGAAGGCAAGTTATAATTATAAACACTTAGAAGTGGGCTTGATTATGGCGATGTACGCACATTTACATGAAAATACGCCGCAGAGTTCGAATAGCTGATGTTACTTTTAAAGTGCGTCTCCTCTTTCTTCGTAAGTCGCGGTCCCGCTGGGAGTCCGTAGCAGACGACGCGGCGCCAAACCGGACTCTTTTACGTTTTACACCGGGGTTACTGGGCGAGCGCGCTGGCTGGCATGCTTTTTCATCGGTCGTCGCGTTGACGGAAGACCTCAGCTTAGGTGGAGAGCGAATCCACCCCGTCAAGCCCCCCTTAAACCCCTCCTCCATTCCCAGACATAAGAGGGTCGAGTGAGGGGTGTCAGAGAAGGTTAAGCGGGTAAGGATTGCTCCTCTAAATTTTCGGCGCGGAACGTCATCTCTGCTTTTCAGACAGATGTGTCGTGTTAGAGTATCCCGACGCGTCTTTCGTCATCTTATTACGGCGAAGTGCACGAAGTGTGCGCGAGACATTTCGGCCATTCTTCGTCAATCCGGAGGAATTCTTCGCCCCTCGTCCTCATCCGATTCGATTTTCAAGGATTCAGTCGACCAATTGTGTTTCTCTACAGTCATGGTACTCTACGCGTTTATCATGATCATTCAATATATACTGGAGCTCCTTTGCCAAAAGGTGATCAAGCCATGTCCCATAAAAAATAAGTTATCTTTATCACGACACCGGTCAGCTTTAATCTTGAGTAAAACTTGAACTAAAAGAAGTCAAGCTAGACAAGCTACTTAACCGCCACGTTGACGTAAACAAACATACGGGAAAAGACTGGTCCTTTTATAAAAAAAAAAATGAACGCACATTTTGGAACCAAGCTCCTTATGTAGCTATGTGTCTTGTGTTGCTTTGTTCTGCAATCGTTACTAGCAAAATGACAAATAGGTCAGGATCTACACGTCCAGTATCCAGCGTAATGCATGCACATTGTATCATCACAGTAATTTAACTGAGTTAATAACGATACATTAAATTCGTTAAAAGTAGCGAAATTCCATTCAAACAAATGAAAGGCGAAACTATATCGTCCATAAGTAATGACGTATGCGTATGGTTAGATCGGTCGATAGTAACGTGTGGGTACAATGACCATCTGCTTCAAAAAGAGAAATGTATGATGGGGAAGTTAATATTAGACTTGACATTTTCTATCGAATGTCAATGTTGCCGCCAGTCTTCCTTCTGAATTCAAAGTAAAAGCATTCAAACCAGAAATGAAAGATGCTTACCAAACGTTTAAAGGGATAGCTCATCCTGAAGATAAGTTGGTTTCAATCAAAGCAGCGAAATGAAAAAAAAAACATATTAGTGAAGGTTTGACGGACATTCGTCAAAGGATAAGATAGGTACGATCTTTTGATTTTTTTAATTTTGTGACGTCACGTTCTAGGTGCTCTCCCATAATGTTGGAGTAAGAGAGAGAGAGAGAGAGAGAGAGAGAGAGAGAGAGAGAGAGAGAGAGGAGGGGGAGGGGGAGGGGAGAACAGAGAGAGAGAAACAGAGACAGAACGATAGAAAAATGGATGAGGGGGCAAAAGAGAGAGGGGATTAGAATAGAGAGAAAATGAGAAAGCAATAAGCATTGAAGGAAAGAGAGAATGGGAACTAAAGAGAGAGGGGAGGGGAAGATAGCAAAAAAGATGAAGCGAAAGACAAGAGAGCGAGAGCGGTTGAAAAGTGAAAAAGATTTGTGACAAAGAGCAAGAGAGTGGGAAAGAAAGGTCAGAGAAGGGATGCGAATTCGTGTCAGGTTAAGCCGTGCTTCGCTTCTCCTCGTCGACCCACCGCCCCGTCCCGGTGACTGCTCGTTCACGGTAAAGGGCACGGCTCAGCCACGCCGCCCTTGTGATACGATCGGGGTTCTTGCGGTTAGTTTGTGGCATAAGCACGGTTTTTCCCCAGGGAAACTCGAGCTCAGCCGACTACTCCAATATTTCCCTTCGTCATCACCTAACCAAACCATGTAGTTTGTACGCAGCGGGTCCATGACCAAGCCTTGCCAGCTATAGCCCCGGTTTCACGCACAAACCGACACACAATCACATCGTAAAGGTGATAATGGAAGCGGAAATCCGTTTATTATTCACTGCTCTTGAGGGTAATATACCATTATATTCTATTAAAACAGTAAGTATCGATCAATGAACGAACATGCTGTCGATCATTGAACAAACACGTTATACAAATTAACACTGTCGATATGAACCGACATATCTTCTCTAGCCAGATTTATTACTAGTAGGCCTACTTCAGTAATTTGTACGGAGCCGGGTGACTCTAACCATGTTTCATGGTTATAGTATAATGCTATAATCAGTATTATATACCTAAAATACTGTTACCCACCTGGTTGACAGGCATGAACTAGATTTAATCGCCCTATCAAAAGTAACTCATTTTGCAGTAGTCCTTCATTCATGTTATATGCATGAGTGGTCAGTGGTCAGTGGTCAGATCATGGCCAATATTGCGCAATTTTCAAATTGTTCGTTGGTTAGGAACATCGTCGAGTTGATATGACCACCATGCAAACATATATCACCATTTGATGTCATTTGGAAAGCCCGACTAGAAATTCAGAACAGGCACCCTCGATATTATAAATATTATATAATATTATAGATATATATAAATTCTTATTTATTCAGTCAAGTCCACAAAGGGTGTCACATTTCTATAGTCTTAGTGTTACAAGTAAGTCTATGACCCTCAGCATAAAGTGTTCAAATTATTTGGTATTCGTGTGCAATCCACCGCTCTCGGAGTTGGGTGTTGAATTATTCAAAGCTATTCAACACAATTTAAAACTATGCCACATTTATCAACACTACCAATACCAAGAAACAGTGTTAAATTGATTTGGTGTTGACACCAATACCAACAACAAGGTAGACAAATCCAACACTCTTTCAAATTCATCACCCGATGTGTATCCATACATTTAGATCGTATATAGCCATTTTGCAATGAAATACACAGCGAGAGGGAAAAACACTTGCTGTTGGTATCGTGATTTAAGTCACGTTTTGATATACCATGGAAAGCGAACGGGAAATAACAATTTTTTTAATACAATAGCATATAATTAATTCCATATTCAGTCGTTAAAATAACAGTGGCTGCAAACTATTGTACAAAAATCTAACGCACACTGCATAGCAGCAATGCAATACGATATTAACGCTTTATGTGCTAGAAAACGATGCTACTCTGTAAGATGTGTGTACATTAGTGGGGTCAAATTGAAGCCTTGTTCTGCAATGACGTCTATATCGATAGTATGAGCTATGCACATAGCTGGTATCACACCAATCAAAGTCGACACATTTATGATATGTGTGGGACTACGGTTTAAATGACTATGCCGTTTTTCCAAGACAATGGTGTACGTTCAAGCACCCAAAGCTGTCACGAATGTCTGATAGGAGCGTGTCCCCCCGAGACCTATATAATTTACACAATGACAGTCATGATGGCGGGGTTATTAATGTATATTTTCATCGGCACATCCGACCAAGCTCCAGCTCAGTTCTATTCCATCTCCCTCAATCCCAAGCGGGTGTCAAGAATCTCATCAACATATACAAAAATAGAGAAAATGAAACTGACGAGGCAAATAAGTAGTCTTCCCATTCCGAAGACTCGCATTTGAACGGAACTCTATCAGCGCTTGTGTTCGTCTGTCTTTCCTTGCAACTCAATTACCAGCGGCCAGCCAGCGCGGTTCTCCCGGGAAACTCTCCCCGTCAAATTCCACCAGCGTCAGGGGTGGTCGGCCGCTTCTCCTGGCTGCCAATTTTGCATCCCCCCCCCTCTCTCTCTCTCTCTTGCCCTTCCCCCACCCCCTCCTCCATCTCTTTCTTTCTGATTGTCTCCGTTTCTCTTGTCTCTTTCTTTCCCTCTTTCTTATTCTATGTATTCATGATTACCTCCGCCTCTCCTGCGAGTCTCCTTCTTTCTTTGCCTTCTTTTCCTTTTATCCTCCTCTTATTATTTCCTATTAGCATTTTTGTTATTTTATTTGTCTACTTCGCAAATCTCTTCTGCCCATTCTCCCTCTCCTTCTCACTTCGACAACAATTATGACGCAAGTAAATTGTCTGCAAGATACATGCAAGACCAGGCGACAAACGAGAAGAAGGGAGAGAAGGGTAGAAGGGCAGGAAGAGATGGAAGAAGGGCAGGGAGAGATGGAAGAAAGAGAGATATATATAGAGAGAGACAGAGAGACAGAGAGAGAGAGAGAGAGAGAGAGAGAGAGAGAGAGAGAGAGAGAGAGAGAAAGAGAGAGAAAGAAAGGAAGGAGAAGGCGAGATTTGGTCTGGTGATTGATAGAAGCAGGTGACCGAGAACTTGCAACAGTGTACAAATTGCTCTCCCCTGCCTTTCTTGTCGAGATGGAATTCAATCTCCTTAAAGAACCGCCTGGTATGTACTCCCTCAACACCATACTAACCGCAAAAGGACTTTTCCTCTCTCACACACAAATGACGTACGGAACAATGCATTTTAGCGACAACTGCGCTATTTTTCGACGCGCAACAATCGCACCATGCATGAAATTGCGAAGCGACTGTCTTCAATTTTCAACAATTCCTCCGAGGTCGATCCCTTTCTTCTCCATATATTATTATTATTGATTGCTTTTGTTCTATACTCACGGCATATTTCCATGTGTTTTATGTATTGCATTCTTTAAAAAATTCTCTTAGACCGTTTTTGTGGCTGAGTTCATGGACTTTTATTTTCCGATGTTTTCCGTATTATTGGACCCATTATTCTTAACGTATCAAGCATTTGACACCATTATGTTATCGTTTACTCTTTAGTTTACGTCTCCCTCTTTTTTTGTCTCCCCTCCACCTTCTTAATTGATTCTACTTCCCTCTCTACTTCTCCTCTTTCTTCTCCTTTTTCTTCTACTCAAGTTTCATCTTTTTCTTACCTGTTTGCTCTTCATCGCCTCACGTTCTCCTCTCCTCTCACTGGTCCTTTTATGCCGTCATATATTAACCCTTATATTACCAGACTTTACCCCCCCCCCCTTTGGTTTAATACACATTTTCATCCAATGGTAATGAGAGAGTTAAAACAACCCTGCTATGGTATATATTTATATACAGTATATTTTCCATCTCTCACAATTTCTTTTCAAAAGAATATCCTCTAATGGTACCGTCCCTCCCCCAAACCTCCCTCCCCTCTCCTATCTCAGTGGTCTCCCCGTCACCCTTAACTCTTCATCACGACCTCCTTCTCGCTGCATCCGAAACTGGCCAATCAACACCTCCAAGCCTCGACCATATTGCGCACAACATCTCTGTGACAACGGGGAGGTTCCAGTGCCGAGAGCGACCGTAACGCCTCGCTTTACGCGATAATTGACTGACGGTTTCTGTATGACGAAGAAAACATGTCGAAGACCAAAAGGAGAACGTCGTGCGAATAACTATTCCTCTAAAAAAAAAGATAAGTTGTATTTTTGTGGTGTATGTTGTGTTGAGAATATTGTTTCTGCGTTTCTCCTCCCCCCCCCCCCCCACCCCGCCCCCACTTCCTCTGCCTCGCCTCTTATTCCATGTCAAATTCCAGCTCCGCGAGAATTAATGTTTGACCACAATCTTCTTCATCTATTGTCACCTGTTTGTGTCTGTTTCTTATATTGTATCGAAGCCTTTCCTGCTCTTATTTCCTTTTCCTTTTCTTCTTCTTCTTCTTCTTCTTCTTCTTCTTCTTCTTCTTCTTCTTCTTTTTCTTCTTCATGTCATCCTCCTTCTGCCCATTCACCTTTCTTCCCACACTTTCCTTTCATCATATCGTTATACAGAGTGTTTCTTTTTTTTCCCTCTTCCTAACCTCCCTATCTTTATCTCCCCTTTTCTCTTCACCGTCTTCACACTGTTGAACTTAACGTTCATGACGTTTCCTTGTACAACCTTAAATGTGCATAATCTACTTCCAAATTGTATCAACTCTTTGAATATTTTGCTCATCGTCCGATTATTAAGGCTACATCATAATCGTTACTAATGATGGCGAAGTGATCTCGTGATTTTTTTTGTCCGTGAAGATTGAGGAGCCCTGCGCGATATTTCGTCACACGAAATAACTGTACTTCGTCTAATCTACAACAAAAATAATGATGCGACATATCCATATATAAACACTTTAAGGAAAGGTCTTTGTTTTCACTTTTGATGGTTGAAATACGGGTTGTCCTTCACGATTTCCTGTTGCGTCCAAACGTTTCCTCAACCTTGTGTCTTCAAGCTCCCCCAAGACCGCTCCGCTTATTATGAAAGATGCTACCTGGTTTCGGGAGACATCCTGTCACGTTTATCATGTTTATTGCCAATTCATATCTGACCGGATTGCGGAAACGTATGCCACTCGTACACCAAACTTGCTAATGCGTTTCTCTCCGTATCCGTATCCGCATTCGTCTCCGCATCCGTATCCATCTCTGTATCCGTCATTCTCTTCTTCGGCGAATGCGTTCCTTGAACGGAAACGTTTTTTTTTCGTTCATCAACGAATATGATTTTATATCACAAATATTCTATTGGTCTGGCGTCCGTTAATACAATTCGGTCAGATGTGAGCGACCCTGTTGTAGTGGTACACATTGCGGGACCCGGAATCATTGCAGAACCGATCTGCTGTCACTTTAGACCGTGTACCTGATTGAGTCAACGACTGTACAATTTTGTGAAGATTCCTTTAACGTGTTCCCGAAATTTAGCAATTAGATCTGTGCGATTTTGGTTACAAGTCTCGACACCATGGCAACCCGCCGTATACACCACAGGCACGCTCACAGTGAAGAGTTTGTTGCTTGCCGCTTGTCGCAACAGCAGTTTTGTTGGCTTCTTCAAGTCTTTTTTGCCAGAGGCATTGGATTTCCTTGCACCACGGATTGTGATATTTTGCCGCGTCGGTTTAATCGCCGGTTGCAGCCTACAGACGGCTCGCGGCATGCCGCCTGCCGCAGCGGTAAACAGGTTCCAGTGAACATACATGTACTTATTTTACATCAGGCTAATTGTGACGGTAAAAAGGGATCGGTATTGAACGGCGACCTTTTCTCTTTCTCCCATTGGA
Source organism: Arbacia lixula (assembly GCA_963669155.1). Taxonomy (NCBI): domain Eukaryota; kingdom Metazoa; phylum Echinodermata; class Echinoidea; order Arbacioida; family Arbaciidae; genus Arbacia; species Arbacia lixula. Next base: position 14,043,763 of record OZ022595.1, on the reverse strand, counting down.
TGGGTCATTCTCCCATTCAGCGAATTCCCGGATGTGCTTCGCTCGCCGATCCTTGACATCGCCCGCTAATCGGCTGCTAAGATGCATCTGCCTCAATCTTTATGAAGTTGAGAAGTTCACGGCGAGCAAACGGGTCAAAAACAAACACGGCTAAGACGTCTTGCGGAGAGAAAGGGTGGAGCTCATGAGGGTGGGGGTGGGGAGGGTGGGGAGGAGGGAGGCTTTCAAAATTCTTTGAAAAGGTGGTCCCGGCATATATTCTGTTATGTATATTTCCTTATATTTCCTCTGATTTGAGATGAAAACCATAACTGATATGGACGGCGCAATAACAAAAAACGTGAAGATTACAGCGGTAGGTGCAGACGAAGTGATTAGGCATGTTAGGGGAGACAGTCGTGATTGCATGGGCCTTAACTAAGAGAACACAAAGACAACAAAGGTGGAAGACAGGAACATTGCAAGAGGAGATTAGAAACAAGAAAGGGATAAGAGGGGCGGAGGAAACAGAAGAATACAACCAACATTAAGAAGGAGGTGACGGTGGTGGTGGAGGTGGGGGTCATTATTGAGGTGATTACGGTGATGGTTATAATGATAACGTTGGACATGATTATTGTAATGATCATAATGATGATGATGATGATGATAATGATGATGATGATGATGATGATGATGATGATGATGATGATGATGATAATGATAATAATGATGATGAAATACTTGGAAGAAAGAAAAAAAGAAAGAAATATCATAATGGGTCTTTATTGTTTGTAATTTTCACAGTGCCCCATGAAAGACCACTTAAGTGCATGGGTCACCGTGTTTCTGGATATTAGAAAACATAAAATATGAAATAAATCGTTATATACACAATTTTGCTAGTTCAAGGTTCTCGAGAAAGAAGATGTTTTATTCATCCTTTGAAAACATAAAACCCTGAAGCTCAATCACGTTACGGTCCTCGACACCATAAATGGTGGTTAATGCTTTATGTTTAGTTCAAAACAACACACTAAACATGCTGACGCTGATTAAATTACATACCCTAATCAAAATAATTTTCACCTCGAAACATTCACAAAGTCTGCAATGCGGTGACATGTTTCAAATTGTAATATTTGCTTTTTCTATTAAGGATAATGGATATTGACAAGGTGGTAATCAGCTGAAGAAACATACAGTTGGAGAATGTTTCGATGGAGGGTGTAGAGTGTGAAATTGGCAATTTAAATACACGTTCGTCGCGACTCTTTGATTAGAAGTGACATAATGACTTTTCGTCTTTGGGGGTCAAATTCGTACCTCAGGGTGTGGCGTCGCACCCCTTTTGTTGCCTTCTACACCTCTTGGGTAGCGAACCCAGGACAAAGACGTGCCGCAAAGCACGTCCACAAAGCCAGAGAACATTTGAGAAGACGAAAACATGACTTATCACAAACTTTTTTGCAGTATGTTGGAGTCGAATTCCCAATCGTTTTGTTAAATTGATTGAAATATTGGCAGAACATCGGGAGGAGGAAGATCATTGAATGTCAGACATAATGTTCCTCTATAGAAAGGGCGTGTATTGGTGCAGAAATGATTCCATAGCAATTGGAAAATTGAGATTTTTTTTATCACGTGTTACTGTACTATGTTTCATGATCAATTTGTATTTCATGTGTTGATAAGGGAAAAGCGATACATAGACCTAAAATGCAAGTTCGTGAGAAGGTGTCCTTCTTGATTTGTAAACTCAATTTCAAATAAGCATATGAACTCGTCAGATAAAACCAAGTTCCAATAATAAGCCTACCCAAACCATTGATACTAAGGGGTTTATATATGCTTATTTTTTTCAAGATCACTTTATTAGTCATTCAGAAAAAATAAAGAAACATAAACATACAAAGCCCAGGTCATAGGTCAATTACTCCTAGATACAGGGCGAGAATTGCACAGTCACAACAAAAAAAACATTATAGAATGAATATACATGCATCATTTCACTCTGGAACATGGAGGTGGCATTTTGTCTTCGCCCGTTTCCTACATCACGGAAAACAAAATCGTCGCTGGCAGCTTCTTCCACTGAGCAAAACGCACGACTCCTCCAGCAAATTAGATTTCGGCTGGAAGTATACGAGGCTTTTTATGTCATCTCGTCGGCGATAGGTCCGCCCACTACTCGCCCGGCAGCGCCCCGGTGCGAACTGGCGCTGTGTTGATGGGTTTATCTCATCAACAGCGCGGCGGTATAACCGCGCGAGTCAGGGGGAAAAAACGCGGGCGAATTTGAAACAGTAACAAACTTGAAGACAAAAAATGCCTCCTGCTCCGCCTCCCTCTCTCTCTCTCTCTCTCTCTCTCTCTCTCTCTCTCTCTCTCTCTCTCTCTCTTTCTCTCTCTCTCTCTCTCTCTCTCTCTCTCTCTCTCTCTCTCTCTCTCTCAGTGCTAGCATCCCGAGGCTTGTTGATATGTTTTCGGCTACGGAAGGGAGCTGACTTTGATGACATGCCAGCGGGGATAGGACTCACAGTGTCTACTAGTTCAACGTTAATTGCATTGCAGACGGGCGTACAAACCCTCCTCATGTACTTTCTCTTCATCTGTTTTTCAGAGTGCGCGCGTGTCCAATTTTGGACGATTCTTTGCACGTTACCATAACATTGTAGAACACGCGCGAGTGAGTCAAAATGGAAGACGGCGAAGGAATGGATGTCATGACAACCACAACGCTCCTTCTAAATAGTTTTCGCCACGAGAAAGTCTTCATTACTAGCGATCATAAACAAAACGGCAGCAGAATTATGTTTGATGGAAGTGTTTTGCATAGTCCTAATCTATGTTGCAAACATATTCCGAGCGATCAATATTCACGTTGAAAAGGGTCGGCTTACGTAACGCAGTATGCGGCAAGACTTGTTTATGTATTAAACTTACTTTGAGAAACCTGATAATGTTAAGTAAAAAAAAATATTCAAATGGAAAATGAATTTACATTCTCCCCTAGATGAGTTCGCAACTTTCATACAAAATATACCAGCCCCCTTACTTGAAATATGATATATCAACAACAGCAATTTACATTGTGTTATTAAACTACTAATTTAATATACTGATACGTGATTAACGATGCCAATATCATTATAGTTATGTGAGCTTCTGTATGAATGTAAGCGCTATGATGAAGTTGAGCAATGAATAATGTTCATAAATGCTGAATATCACTAATGATTGTGACTATTATTACATATCCGTGATAACGCCGCGAACCCGTACGGACTATACGATCATCGTGTTCCTGCCGTAGATACTATCTCCCGAAACGATCTTTAAGAAAGGCATTTTATTTTCTTCAAATTCCCGCAGAAGGTTAACTCTTTTCTACGGAGTGGAGAGGGGCACGTCCGCCGTCCGTAGCGGCGGCTCCGTGGGTGGCTAATGCGCCAAATCAGGCGACGTGTGGCGAGTTGAATAGGAAAACGCGTTCGGAGGTTGCGATTCGAAAACATCCTCATTTCCATTATAATGCTAGCAGCGATTGAGTCGCTTTATGTTCGCCTATCAGTCATTTTAAGGGGCGTTTAACCCTTTGTATGTCATTGTTGCATGTTTTGTTACACAATGAATGTACATAAATCACATAAACCAGCAGTTTCTCTGGCAGTCACTGTCGCAATTCTCCAAACCACATATAGCATGTATACGGGAAAGTCTTCCCATAATGCACTACGCAGCCACATCCGGATTTTTTTGTATAGGCAGTCACGTTCACTTCCGGTGTCATAAGCTAGGTACACTAGACCGGAAGCGGAAATGGCTGCAGATAAAATCCGAATTTGCCTGCGCGTGGCATTATGGGAGGATTTTACCCCATGCATGTATATGATATGGTAATTTTTTTACCATTCATATGCGCAAATTATAAACCTTTTAAGAGCAATCTTTCAATCTGGCACAGGCGATATTTACTACATATAAAACCTTGATAAACAAGTTTATTTTAGGAAGGGAGGGAGGGGGAGTTACAAATCGGTCTACGATGCCTACATAGACTGCGGAATATTGCTTAAATGTCGCTTGTTTGGCAGTACACCAGCATCCTCGTCAGCTGTTATACATGTACTGCAAAGACGTTGTAAGATAACATACAATCTATTTATATTTAGCATGACTGGAGCGAGATGTTAATCTCCTGTTTTATGCTGTTCTGCGCAGGAATCGGTCATTCATGACGCCTCTCCCTTATTACGGAAAGATAGTCATCATGCGGTCACGATTATGCAGACATCGATAACAATCGACAAGCTATCGTGACAATCGAAACTAAGATGGAATTATCTCGTGATTAATAGTGGCTTAAATGCGTATAAAGTGTGACAGGAATTAGGGTTGGGACAAAGACGTTTGCTCTCCACCACACATGGGTTCATAATCATAATCCTGTAAAAATTCTTTGTTATGTATTATCTTATTTCGTAATTCGTAGAAATGTGTTTTCGAAATACATATTTTCCTAGGGAAGGTTAGTCCCCTCTCTGTCCGCAAAATGACATGGCTAAATTATAATGTTTGACATTGAGAGTGAAAATAACATAATTCAACATCTTTTCTGCAAAGACATATTCATAATACATTCTGGTTAGCATGGATATAGTGTGTCACGTTTCACCTGCCATCTGTCTCATTTTGCCATAATCTTAAGATATTCAGGGTAGCTGCTAAGGATTTCTGGAAATGTATCGTTTTAATAAAGTTAGGTTAGTAGGACACGTACAATATCAATCTTCTCATGTCGATATTAAGTATTAAAGATTAATTCGCATCAACAGTGACAATAGCTGATTGATACATTCATTCACAATGACTTAGCCTATGTTGTTGAAATTGATAAGATATATATGAATAGGAAAACAATTCAAGTAGTTACGCATGTGACAGATTCCGATGAGGCAGATCAAAATATAAACTATAATCAATATAAACACAAAACGGTAGGTACATCCATCGCCAAATTCATCAGGGCTTATCACACATATGCTTTGTGCATATCACTTCGTTTGTAATGTATTACGTATATTTGGGCTATAAAACCGCCACTTACCGCTGTTTAGGATTTTGCCGAAGAGGCTCTCTGGACCACGTTCCTTGCTGAAGGTCGGGCAGTTCCACCGCCTCTCCTTGAACTGGTAGCGGCATTCCGCGACGGCGACGTTGACGGCGCGGCTGATAGCGACGAGCGCACCCTGGTTTTGTCCGACGAGTCTCCGCTGTCGTTTATTGAGGATCTTCATCTTGTTGTCGACGGGGTTGATGATGCCCTGCGTGTCCGTCACGACGTTCGTCATCCCAGGCGACAGCACGATGCTCCTGTACGATCACGGATAAAATAAAAAAGAAATGGAATTTATGATAATATAATCAAGGTAGTTCAGCAAGGAATGTTTTCACTATTTGTGTACCAGATAAACAGACATATATATAAAATGAAACGTAATGTGCCAGATGATTAAAAAAACAAACAAACAGATATTCATGTCGGGAAATTCCAGCAAAATAGAACGTGGGAGGGACGCATTGTATTGAATATCAAAACCATAATGTTCAAACTATATAAAATTCCTGTGTTGCAAAAACTGGGTAAAATTTGTGTACAACAAAACCTATATACGATGTTTCTACATTATATGACGAAAGCCACATATTCTACAATATGCGCTTTGACTTACAAGCTACATAAAGGGGGGCGGGGCAAGATGGAAGTTTCTGTCGGCAGAAATTGTGACGTCACTGACAGAATATCGTGGCGCCTAACTCCGCGCAGACGATAGCTAGCCATAATCATCGTGACAATACCCCGGCCTTGCTTTCGTGCCTCACCGATTTAGGGGGGGATTACAACTTAATCCCCAAAGAGATTAATGGTGGGTAATGAAGGATAATCTGAAGGGATTATCAACGGGTATCAAGGGTACAACCATTCCGAGGGTCCGAGAGCTGAGAACAGTTGCTATGGCGACTGGAGTCGTGCATTCACATTCCCATTCCGTTGTGAAGAATATATACATATAGTTACGATAGGTATTCATATCACCATTATATGCTTTTGCCGCTTGGTTCATTGACGAATGTATTGTGTTCTTCCGTGTTATAATAATGGATCGTGTAATACATGTATAAACCTTGACCTATTTTCTAATAACGCACATTATGCATGTTATGAATACATCTCATAAATGCACATCACATTAAATATTTCATTTTTCCTCACAGTCTAATAACCAGATATTATCTCTTGATGTACGAATATTGACATTAAGAACAGAACTCTGAAGAGCTTCTCTTCCGTTGAGTACACATCATTGTTGCTAAACTTGTTCTTTTCCTATCTACATATGTTTTATCTCAGACAATGTTTCCTCTTTTCCCTCTGCCACACTCCTTCATGTTTTTGTCCTCTAACCGCTAAGGTCAAGCCCAAGGTATTTACGGATTTTCTACCAAATCTGTCCAGTTTCTACCAAAAATAACGACTTGACACAAAACAAGTCCTCGCTCCCTCCTTCTAATCCCTCTACCTCCATCATGGATTCATAAACGTCAAGAAGAAATTGAAAACGGAATAAGGGCAAAAAGAAAAACTATAAACGCTGGTGTTTGTAGAACTTCGAAGGAAATAATCCAGTGGTATATTGCCCTTCTTAGGCCAAGAGTAAGTGAGTGTCAGTTGCAAGGATGTCGGCCATTCCTCCTCTTGATCTCCACGGATCTCATGGATTTTGGAGATGGTATTAAGCGAAGAGGGTGATCAGACTTTGAGGTTTCCCCCCGTGGAAGCAGGCAAAAATGTCATGATCTTTATTTTCCTTCTCCATGTTTTCATTGTTTTGAAGATTTTGAGCTATGTTTAACGTTGAGGTATCACCGTTATATCAAGCTCAAAATGTGAAGATTTATATTTTCGTTCTCTATTTTTCATTGTTTTATTTTTCATGGAAGGTTCCCTGTTGAAGCAACCAAAAACAATATGATTCACTTGTCTTCCTTTTCCATCATTGCCATGATTTTTCAACTGTATTTAGAGTTACGTTCGAACCACATCGTTTTTTCATTTGCATTTAGTCCGTAGGCGATCACGACGCAAGTTGATGGATACTATTGAATATATCATGTTATGAATACACATCTTATCCAGTTATCAGAATGATGATAGCTTGTTTAATTAGGTTAAAGTTTTTGTTGATCCAATGATAAAACCACATTTTTCACTGAGTACGATTTCCTGACCTCCTCTCCTGCATTTTCTTCCCCAACCCTATTTTCATTCCCATTCTTTTACCTCTCCCTCCTATCCCTTTTCTTTAACTTCTTTTCCTTTTCTTTCTTTTTTCCTCTTTTCATTTCTTTCTTTTTCTCAATACCATTGTAAACCTGTCCGAATTTAGAGGCGAGAACATTTTATTAAAGGGAAAACAACTCGTACAGCGTCATAAAGGCCCATAGCTATTTATAAATGAAATTCGAAGTATTGGTTACAAAACATGAGAAGTAAAATCTATTTTGAAATCTCCGAGAAATTACCATTGTTGTTTACAGGGACAAAAAGTGACAATACTCTACACGATGTACCATCTCAAGAACTAAATGGTCGGGATTTTAGTCTCGATTTTGATGGAGAACTTCCATTTTCATAGTCTCGCGAGACCACGAGAACGACGAGCAAAAATGTATCGGGGAAGAAAAAAAAAAGAAAAGTGACAGATCGGAAGGAAGTCCTCTTGTTTTACTTGCTAGAGATTTCAAGCCCTTCGTATGGTGATGGGGAGGGAAAGAAATGGGAGAAAATGTCGTGACAGAAGTTTTCTCTCATTCCGAGAATCCCAAAGGACCGGCGTCTCGGTAGGCGGTATAGAGCGACGAAACATTACAAGACCACTGCGAGCAAACATTGCTTTGGCTCACTTCATGGAGCGGGCGAGAGTCGCGCTTGGGAATCTAAAGTTATATGATATCAACCAGATTTTGGACGACCTTGCAAGCGATTCAAGGTTTGTTGACCATGTTTACATGCATGGTTTTAAGCTTTCATTTGTAAGTGTATGTTTGGAATCTAACCACGACAGCGTAATATCCTGAAATGATAGGTAAAATAAATCATTTAAGTTTATCAACCTATCAAACTCAGTTACACGTCTACCTAAGAAATAATGTTCAAGTTATGTTTGCGCTTGTTAATGAAAACGGGGCAATAACGCATATGCTTACTAACCTATTAGATATATAGAATCGAAATGAATAACTGCATGTAAATTTACAACATACCATACAAATGCCTGGATATCACGCCTGCATAAAGGCGCCACTGACAGACAGACCTTTTTAGGAGACTGATAAATGAACTTCGAATGTGTGACTAGATTTTTATGAATGGGATGGAATTAGTCGATATTTACGAATCACGGAACTAACAGTTGTAACTAGACTCATTAATCTTACTCTTGGTAGATTGGTTCTTCCATTGATTTGACAGTCTTCCGTAAAATATACTTTACATGTAGATGTTAAAAGCTGATCGCTTCTTGGAGAGATTGTAAATGCGATCAACATAAGTATTGAGCGGTGTGTAGCTCTGTTAGAAGCGATGTCACTGGCAAACTCATGATAAAACAAAATCATCATCTCTTAGACTGATACCATGTCTGATATATCGGCCACTGGACGCGCGCGCATTGATGACGTCATGGAATTCGAGCTTTTCCCTCGCTGTCGTCTGCTCTTATGGTATCGAACCTGACCTCAGTGAAAGGTCACTCTCTGGTCTGGCCAGGCCGGGCTGTCTTCCCTCACTTACCCTAATTAGATTTGTAGGACAACGTCGACTTGAATTGGCAACCACAAGTGGGAAATACTATCGAAATGTCGTAAAGCAAGTCAAATGTATTGCTTACATATGTCATAGGTTTAGCTGTCTGCCCGGTTTCTATTTCATAACGCTAAATGACTACCCGATCCCATCGATCGTGCGTAGATTGAGCGCTGAACTTGGCAACCCTGGTTCGGCGAAAAGTGGCGGTGCCGATTAAGAGAAGTGCCGTAGAGAGTCCAACCCAGAGAACAGAATAGATAGGACAAGTGCACGTAGGTCGAGTCGGAAGCTGCTCATTAAATTATGTTGCCGTCTACGGTTGTTCAGCCGGCAGCTGGGTAGTGCGGGCCGAGACAAGACCCCGAAAAATTGGTCTAATTATTTCAGCCAGCCCCGCGGAAATACAGAGTGACCGTCCTTTTTCCGCTCAACTTCATCAGTGCTCGTGTGGACCTCATACGCTCTCTCTTCCTCTGGTATATATAAACCACATACATCATGTGCATGAACCTAGACCAGACCTTTTGGGTGCTCGTAATGGTCATCATGCGTTGCCAATCTAAGGAGCATTTACAACTTTCCCTCGTAATCCTAATCAATTTTCGTTTAAATTATTTATTAAGATATAATTGATGCATTATCGAGACAGTAGGACTGTGAGATATAGGAATACTTTACAATACATATTATAATGCTTTTGATATAGTATTGTATCTTTTCATTCTTAATATTAGACAAGTGTGCACTTTTATCAAGAATAAATTGGACATGTTTAATGTTCGAAGGGTGATACATCGAGAAAAGGGCATAGCGTTGAGAGTTCAAGGTTGCTGATTAACGAAAGTTGAACCACGATCTGAGGAAATGTTAGATTACGGCTAACACGAGTTGAGCGGAATGTCAAGCAATGAAGCAATTCTTCGTTCACAAAATCAAACAGGTGCCCGCATTCCACGCGCTGCATCTTTTTTAAACAAACTTTTCCATTACCCCGATGGTGCGATTGCCAAATCGATTTACACGAACCATGAATGACGGTCCTCAGACGACGCACATTCCATTCTTCGTAATTATACGTAACTCAATTTAGTGTAATTGTTTTAAGAATTATGTAGTAATTCGGTTAAGTTTTTTGTTTGTTTTTTTGCTTGCTGTGTGCGTGTGTACAAAAGGAGAATTAGCTTCGGCGCCTCCGTGAAAAACGGATCGGAAGGATGGGGGATGTCTGAACGCCGAATAGAATTTCCTTCTTGCGTTCGCCACCAACAGCCGCGAAAAACTCGCCCTCTCAGCTTGGGTAAAGAAAACATGAAGACATCACAATTAATGTCACTTCACAGATAGGACAATCTACAAGGGCGCGCAGAGTATGGGCTCATTTTTGGATTGATATGTCGCACGCTTCAAGGAAAGTTCCGATCTGATTTGGGGGTGTGTGGAATGCACGGTGCCAAGATGAATGGTGGATGATGGTGGGGGGAATCTTTGTGATTTAAACGAATTTGGCGCGATTTCCGGGCTATATCTGGAACAATCGAATTTGAGTCATCACCTTTTTCTCGCCAAAGAAGAAATACCAAATTCTACCAAACAGAGGGCGATGGACGAACAGAAGTAGAGGAGAAAGGGCGAAGAGAGGGGATGGAAAGAGATTGGAGTCAAATTCATACCTCGACATCTTCTCGACGTGGTACAATACAGAACTGACAAGTATGAAAGGACTAGGTTGTGTTTTGATACCAGAAATATTTTACTTGTCTTGCTCTGTGCACCATGATATTATCAAATATACAATAAAATATATTGATATTGATATCCACACTCCGTTAGAAATGTTCTAATCAATAGCTAATTCTCTTAACATCATGAACATGGCATATCGTATATTTCGTGTTTTCCCAATTTTTTGCCAACCTACCCTCAAATTCACACCACATTATTATATTCATATTTCAAATCAATTGATTGCATTGTTATAATTCATTACTATTGTCAATTCATTCATTAAACAATTAATCTGGTTCTAATTGCTTCTTTCATTAATCAGAGTAATCAATTAATGGAGCTTGATGTGAATGACTTTATGAATTTAACTTTAATGAATTTGGCGATGTACACATTACAAATCAAAATAACTAGCAGTAGCTTATTGTGTCCATGCTAAATGGAGGCATAACGAGGACCTTTACTCTTGATCTGTAATTCGTGTATCTAGAGCACCATAATGTGTGGCAGTCAAAGGGTTATATGTAAGGTAGCGAGCTATGTATGCACATGCTACATTAACTTGATCGAAGAAAGGGCGTATGACGAACCAAGAAACAATTCTAGAAATTCGGCTGGCGATGGTACATAGTGCATGGGAACTCTTAAACCCGCGGAGCAACCTACAGCAAGGTTTAACAGTATCAACTCGTCCTAAGTTGATTTTATTATCTCCCCCTTTTCCATCTCCTCTCTCAAGTAGTGGAAGCCGACAAGCGAGTTGATCAATCATGGTTGCACTGGATCCCTACTGCGCGCTAAATAGGCAACGCCACAATGGGGTCAGCCTGCTTCCAACACCGCGCTCTCCGGGCGAGCCCCTCGCGCCGACCGGCTAATAGGCCGACAGCTCGGGGGGCCTTTTCGAGCTCGCTGCGCTCAGCTCCTTGATCGTAGCCGCGTGTTTATTGCCGTAAGCAGCAGCCGGGCGGGCGGTCGCGGCACACTCGCGAGCTCCGCACCGCTAGGCTCCCCCGCATCATTTAGGAACAATTTAGGCGTTTGACATGAGCAGCTAGCTAGCGCGGGTTGTGGACTCGTTCTTCCATGACTGCCGTACCCGGCGGGACTGCCGGGTACGAACCAAGGAGAAGATGGAGAGGAAAGCAGGGAGACGTCAAAATCCCTATGTGTTTACATATCGCAAGTCAACAGTCAGGAGCAAAACGAAAAAGGAGCCGGAAAAGAGAAGGAGAAAATAAAATATAAATAAGCACAAAGACAAGAATAACTAAAAGAAGCTTTTTATCAAAGCGAATGAGAACATTGAGAAGAAAACATTGTAGCCCTATGCCTCAACGTTCATGCGGAACGTTATTTGGTTTCCAAAACGAAAGAATTATTTAGAAAGAAACGGCATAGTTACGTATGGCTAAGTATAAAATCCTTCCCATTGAACTCATATCTTACATCAAAGTAATATTATTGCTTGCAACCCTACTCATGCAATGCGTAAAATTGATATTTGAAATAAAAAAATTATATACACTCTAATGTTTTGTTTTGTTATTTTTTTATTGCCCACGCATATCATTGCTTGTATTTCTGGACCTTTTTCTTGTAATTCTTTTTCTCGGACTAAATTCTACTCTGCAATGTGTTTTACTGTTGTTATCAAAATGCAGCGATGGTTCAAGCAGTATTATGCGTCGACAACATGCTTTAAATAACACTTCACATGCTTTTGTGAAAAGGATTTTAAGCAAGAGAATGACTAAGGCCTTCGTAAGTCGGAACTTTATTCTTGCGGTACATTCTTGTTTTGTTGTTAGAATGAATAGGCCAACCTATTTCGCAAGTGCTGCTGTCAATAATATCAGCTGAAAAGTAAGAGAAAAAAAATCAGTACAAACTCTGAACAGAATAGGACAGTGAGGGTGTGTGTGTGTGTTTGTGTGTGTGTGTGTGTGTGTGTGTAGGCCCTACTACACACAATGTCGTAGAACGAAGGCGCCATTTTGTCACTGACCCGGATGTTGCAACGACAGGGGTTAGATTCTCAAGACGTACCGCGATTTGCCCGTGAAAGATCCACAATACCACAGCATGGACAATACAGTCTCGGGGACTTCAGACACCCTCGGGCCTTGGCGTGACATGTGAATTGACCTTTTCTCCGCTAGGAAAATGCTGCTCTATGGAATTTGAATCAAATTGAGTTATTTATTGTCCATCATGAAATTCATTATCCACATGGTTTTGCAAATTATAACACAAGTACAAATATATTCGAGATTACGTAACTGTCCAAATGAATTTCAATAATACACATATATTACATTTGAGAAATTGCATAGGTACCAAGATTACAAATAATTATGATTGAGTGCATGTGTTAATTATAGTCAAAGTAGCGAAGGCGTTGTGTATATTTCTCTATTCATTTGTGTATATATCATTTGTGCAAGAATGCACATGATTCCTTCCTCGTATGGTACATGTCCAGCAAGTATGAGACCCTTGTTAATGGTAGAATTGTACTCCATTGATTACAACACTCCCTCTTACTATTAAATCTAATATGGAAACACATATACCCCATGAGAAAACATTCATGCATCATCAATACGAAGCTGATACCATAGCTAACGTATGATACACAAATACAACGGCCTTCGTGGTGATATGTGGGTTAAAGCTAATACACAGACGCACACAGCCTCAGGAATACACATATATTCTCATCATCAGTAGGCTGGTATATCAGACATGATACACAACGACCTTAGTGGTGATATGTGGGTTAAAGCTAATACACAAATTTGAATGGGTCCATGATGTGTAAGCGTGTTCAGTCATTATCCGAAGTCAAGTAGTCACCCTGATCACAGGGGTGAAGAAGGAGTCCTGTATTCATTGACTTCTCGATCACCCCGAGCGAGAAACAAGGAGCGTCAGCTAGCAAGCCTCATCTCCATTAATTACCCTCTCGGCTTCCACGTTGATCCAATATGGCTTAACGTCATTAAGGTGTACACCGAGATAATCTATGCACGTGCATTTTCTGCTCCTCCGTCCCTGCCCCCCCCCCCCCCCCTCCTCCCCCAACCACCTCTACGACAGCCATCACCCCTCTCTCCCTCTCTAATTTTTGTTCACCCGTATTTTGTTATTTTCGCCTCCCCCCCCCCCACACTCTCTCTCTCTGTATGTCTCTCTGTCTCTCTCTGTCTCTGTCTATCTCTCTCTCTCTCTCTCTCTCTCTCTCTCTCTCTCTCTCTCTCTCTCTCTCTCTCTCTCTCTCTGTACTTCTCCAATGCCAACGATATCATAGCACCTGCGCTTCCGCGCGTGCTGTTGTTATAGTTATGTGTTCATGCTGCAAAACGCGCCGAGCAATAATTTGGTCTGAAGTTAGCGGGCCATTCTAATGACCACGATGAGTGTACCCGTCCATTCACCTGTTCTTGTGGTCGAGGATTGGCCGGTTTAAGGGACTAGTAGTGATCGAGGTGACTCCTGATTGCTCGAATCTATATGATGGGGTGATTAATAAGAAACCTGTCGCCTTAAGATTAGGTCTGAG
>OZ022595.1:13999622-14024622 GCA_963669155.1 Arbacia lixula | reverse complement strand
ATCTTTAAGCTTCCTTATCCATATCTTTATCCTCTCTTCTTTCTTCTAATTCTCCGTCTTCCTTGAGTCCCTCTCCCCGTTGTTCTTCTCAAGCTCACTGTCGCCCCCCCCCCCCACCCCTGTACAAATCATGCATGCGCCTATACACTCATCACAACAAACTAGGTTGTCAAGAAACATAACGCTCCCTTTACACAAACGTAAACTCGTACCTGTGCAACAAAAAGGTATCATCCCCACGGCTGTATCATCCAAACAATTAAGTCAAACGCTGCATTGTAATCATCGTTAAAAAGGGCTGTGCGTAACGGGAAAAAATGAAAGTGCAGACGCACCCTTTGCCATTTGGCCGGCGCCTCGGCTACGAACAGGCGCAAGTCAAGTTTAGCGCGACCGCCGGCTGTACAGAGCTTATACACGCATTGTCAAGACACCATGAGTAAAACTTTGGAATGTTTTTGGAATTTAATTGGAGTAGAAAGCTGGTTTAATGTGAACATGACACATAGATGTATTAATCATGGCACAGATGCTTTTTGGTACGTGTATATTGCGATAGATCGACAACCACATTCTTCTTCACTATGTAGTATGCTACGTGTTTATGTACTCGTATACACATAATAATTTAACCCTCCTTTTTCTCCCCCTCCCTCTCTCTCTCTCTCTTTCTTTCTCTCTCTCGCTCTCTCTCTCTCTCCTTCTCTCTCTCTCTCTCTCTCTCTCCCCCTCCCTCCCTCCCTTCTTGTCCCTTTCATTTTCTCCACGTTCTTCCCCAAAGTAGGATATATAGAAAAAATACAAATAATGGAAGTAGCAGAAACAGTAATAGCAGTAGTAGTGGTTGTTGTTATTATTGTTGATGCTTCTAACTAATGTATAGCGTGTACAGATGTTGATGAGGTCCATATGCAATTAATGTAACGTATACGGTATATGTACGGTATTATGAATCTGGACAGATCTATATCGATTTGAAATGATATCTTTACATAAACTTTTACCAGATTGACGCATCATCCGTTACAAAGGCAACCTACGGGATACCCTTAACTCCTCATCCCGTATTCACAAGAATGGTTTAACTTAATAAGTATACTAAGCCTGGATTAACTTTATGGGACGTCAAATAAAACAACATGAAACATTATATCTGATCCAATAAAATTGATTTTGTCCTCGGAATCACCTTGGTACATTGAGTTATTCCTAATAATAATTACATGTACAGCGTATAATTGAAGTCATCCACTGTTCCGATTCTGTGATGAAAAATCAATGATTTTGTGCCGGCATCCAGTGGTTTATTTTGTGCCCCGTAACGTTAGTCTACGTTTAGTACGCGGTCTAAGTTAAACCATCCTTGGGAATACGGGCCTTTAAAATCACTTCACTTCTAACACCACTTTGTTCATATAGCATGGAATCGTCTGGTACTTTGTGGGTTAAACACGTGACATACGGATGTAACTTCCATGTTGCCCTGAATCAATACGTATATTTTAAGGCCGGTACTGTGAATGGTATCCGTGTAGAGTGAACTTCTCACTTCAGTGCGTTCCGTCTTTTCCTTCTCTTCTTTCTCTTCTTTCTTTCTTTTTTCTTGGGGGCTCGAGCGGTGAGCCAGAGTCGTGGGTCCCCGGAGAGACCGGCTGAACTTTTTGTCGCTCCACACCACATGTTGCTGTATTTGATTCGGAGATCCGCTCTGGGGCAGTGAGCTAGCGAAACAGCCTCTCCTCCTCCCCCTCTAGCCCCCTCTCCTCCCGCTCCCACCCCCTCTCCTCCCCTCCTCTCCCCTCCCTTCCTTCTCATTGTTGGCTTAGGGAAAGAATACACCTGAAGTGTGTGCGTGTGGGGTGGGGGGGGGGGAGGGTATGAATTATAGCTACAAGTTATTGGTCGAGAACTGCGGCGTCTTCGTTGTGGTGTATGTCTACAACCATGAAAAGGTGTGGGAGGGGCGTGTGTGTGTATGTGGGGAGGGAGTGGGGGGCTCTTGGATATATATACGGGGCAGGGGGCGTGTGATTATTTGATAGCTTTGCATCACGAGCACGGTTCTCACCACGCCGCCGCATCCCCGGTCGAGTGCGCGTAACGCCCCGCTGAAGACTCCCGACAAGCAGTTAAAAGATGGAAGAAATGATATGAAATATGCTTCCGCTAACATGGTAAAGAAACTGAGTAAAAAGTGCCTCCCCCCCCCCCCCCTCCCTCCTCCCCTTTCTCCGTCCCTCCCTCTCTCACATTCTCTCTCTCTCTCTCTTTATCTCTAGCTCTCTCTCTCTCTATTTCTGTCTCACACTCCTTCTCTCCTATAATTTCTCTCCCTATCTCCATGTATGTCCCCGTCTCTCCTCTATCCCCCCCCCCCTCCCTCCCACCCCCTCTCTCTCTGTCTGCCTCTGTCTGTTCATGGACCCTACCACGAATGGTAGGGTCCATGGTCTGTCACTCTCACGCACGCACATAATACTCTCTCTCTCTCTCTCTCTCTCTCTCTCTCTCTTTCTCTCTCTCTCTCTCTCTCTCTCTCTCTTTCTCTCTCTCTCTCTCTCTCTCTCTCTCTCTCTCTCTCTCTCTCATTGCCCCCTCCCCCACTATCCCTCTGTCTGTCTCTCTCCCTTTTCTGAACGGGATGGAAATATAGGGTAATCCATCGAGTCATGTTGGACCGTGTCGCACATGGTATGTACCAGTGAACTGTAACACAGTCCCCCTACGTTCAAATTCCGCGAACATTACAAAAAGGTGTTCTTGTCAAATCTCTGGGGTCTTGACTTGCATTTGACATTGCTAATTGGAGTGCGATTTACAGAGGAAGAAGTAATTTGGTTTGAGAAATGTGAACACATCAGTCATCATGCCCGGGGAAAGTGCGAACACGCCACACCTTGTGAATAGTCTGGTGTTATACCTAATGTAGCCTTTTTGCAGGTTAAAAAAACTCAAGTATTGTAAATACCACTAAGAATTGATGAGAATATACGCTATAAGAACTTTCCTCATAATATTAGATTTGGAAACTGACTTAAGTTAGACTTCGCCAGCAATAAAGTACAACCTTGATATGACGAAAGCATGGCTTACGCATAGCTAGCGTTTCCAAGGAAACACTTGTAATCAAAGAGGAACAAGGGCATTTACGGACCTTTTTCACACTAACATCAACACTTGGATTCTGAACAAAAAATAACGGAGAACTTTGAACATCCCATTTCATAATGTGTGGTGAGTGCAAGGCGCTAAATATAAACTATGATTCAAATACTATTCATACATAATCAATGTAAAATCATAGTCCTAAGATCTTTCTGGTAAGACAATATCAACACAACCACATGGTGTTACCAAAAGTCTCACTATTTTCTAAATAGTATTTACTGATGCACTCTCACCAGGGAAACATTCAAAGAACATATAATATCAAGATTATACCATCACCATTATATACACATGTCTTTGCCATCCATGCGATTCAGCGATGCAAGGCGTGTTAATTCATCTAGCTTTTCTATCCATTACATGACTGACATCACCTCGCCTCAAAATATCCCTGAAAGTCTAAAAAAGAAGAACCTCAAATGAACACATACACTCAGTTGCTCGAATTTACGGTTAAGGTGGTGAGGAGAGGTCTGTATGTGGGGGTGGGGTGTGTGTTTGTGGGTGTGTGTGTGTGTGTGTGTGTGAGTGTGTGTGTGTGTGTGTGTGTGTGTGTGTGTGTGTGAGGGGGGTGTGGAAGGGTAGAGGGGGTACCTTTACACACACTTATTATGCTCATTTTGTTCTTGTTATTCCTTAGAGCCGGAAGAGTGCCGGTGACTTGAACGTGAATGATGGCGTCGACTTCAGGCTTAATTTGGATAACACGGTGTGATAAGTAAGACAGGGAGATGCACGCTTGTACGTGCCTATAATACAATCTTTATGTACTAACTCATGGTGTATAAAAACTCCTATTGAGTCGACACAGTACATACATACCATTTATAATCGGTGGATATTGTCGAAATGAAATTAAGAGATGGGGGTGGGGGGGGGGGGGGCTTGTGATCGAGACATATATATTCTTGTTAGTATAGACATTATTCGGATTTCCAAGTTAAGTCTTTCTGTGTCAGGTCTAGTACTGTTCTATGGAATCTGTGTGTATAACTGCAACAATGATACCTCAATGGCGCGTAATGGTTAAAGGGGTATAATGGGATAGAAGTAGATCGATAATGACACAATATGACAGTATGCATGGAGCTTTGGCGTTTGGCCACTCCTCAAATCGGCAACCTAATTATAATGCGCTGCACCATAAACGATTGTGCGTATCAAATGGTATCCCTTGACACACTTTCTGGAACAGTCGTAAAAGATTTAAGATAAAACATGCAAATCAGGTAACATCATAAATAGGCCTATGAATAGGGGTAACCTACAATATTTTCCGTACTTTAACTTATTTTCTTCAGAAAAATGCAACTCTTGTGATAAAATATTACATAGCGGAATTCTTCATAACGATGTATAATATATGGATGTGTGGGAGACAATTTATAACACACTCACACTAAATTTGAAGCAGACAATCTCTTAACACTCTAATTGGACGTCTGTATCCATGAAAATTATTCTGACAAAGAAGTATAATCATATTTCCGGGGGTAAATAGGATGCGAATATTACTTTGACAGCTGTACACGTGTACGCTGGTGAGAGTGAGAGTGTGGCGGGGTTCCACCGAGTATCATCTGTGATCGACCCCTTAAAGCTACCGTAGACTATAAAGAGAGCGGTTTGCACAAATGACCGGCGTAATCAGATTATCTGTCTCATGTCTTAAGCAGATTATGAACGCCTTGAGCGATAACATGAACTACCTCGTGTTTGATAATGAACGACATGTGTCCATGGCTTCAAATCAACTGTATTCCTTCCTCTAACCCTTGTGCGCGGCGTTATTGAATGTTAGCATATTATACACATATAATATATAGAAGCATCTTGCCTAGTACAGACAGACACGTGTGTTGTGTGTGTGTGTGTGGGGGGGGGGGGGGAGTGCAAATATATTTGTAATATAATGATTTGCTGTGGATATGTTTTTAAATGTTCATGGTGGAAATACCGTGACAGGTTTATAAACTACAATGTATTTAATGTAAACGTCTACAATTGGGATTTGGAGCTTTCTAAAAATGTGAGTACAGTGACAAATATCTTGGTCATAGACCCCGTAATAATGCCATGGGTTACAGTCCCTCCACGGACAGCTTTTGTGGTCGATGGTCTCATTGCTTAAGCAATAATTGATTGATTGATGACCGACATTGCACCATGACTGATTTACACTACACTACCATACAATAGAATAACATGGGTTCGGGGCGGAACGTCTGAGAATCACAATTTTTTTAGTCCTTTTTTCCAACCCTAGTAGCCCAAACTGGGTACGCATGGAATTGAACGGATATAGATTATATATACGCATTTCCCGATGATTGTAAAGTATGTTGTATTCATGAAATGTCGGATAAGATGAAAACAATAAAAGATATATAGATATCTTAGGGGAAAAAGTAGCAGTGATCCTACGCACAACGATTACATTATAATATTTATATGATATCATAATATCATATCATAATATCCCTCCCTTTCTCACATGGTGCAGCGCAAAGTTCAAGTATTGTCTACACCAACGTAAAAACCAATACTTACAAGCAACATCTAAGGATTGCATTGTCATTAAAGAAACGGATCAACCTCCCGTTTGAACAACCACTTAACTTGCATCTCTTTAAAGCAGATTGCCCGTAATTTCAACTGCCTATAAGGACAACATGTCCATCAATACAGTATTATCTCATTTACTAAGCGTGGCCTTTATACACAGGTCCGACTGAAAAATAAACGTATTGGTCGTATTCACTTAACGTAGACTCAATTTATGGAGCACAAAATAAATTAAATGATGCTGTCCCAAAATACTTGATATTCGTCACAGAATCACAACAGTGAACGATTCCAATTATTCGCTGTGATCAGTTACTCAATATACCATCGAGGATAATATCAATTATAACTAAACAATGATATTGTTTCATGTTGTTTTATTTGGCGTCTCATACAGCTAGTCAAGATTTAGTAAACTCTTTGTGTTAAACAATTGTTCTGAATACAGGCATTAAAGATAGGATATAACATGAATATAACAATAGTTGAAGATATTAATAAATGAATAAGTGGTTAAATATGCTCATGCAAAGATAGAAATGTATCCATCAAAAGAATGGCCAATTACAACATAATTATAGCAAAGACTGCACATTTTCCCACAACATTTACGTGTCATTTGGGGACAAGCTTCAATTGGGCATCTTTCTCGCAATATAATGTTCTCGATTATCTGACGACAGGCTTACTAGAAAATGTAGGGCAACCATAATTAAATTATTCCTTTTTTTTTTCGTGAAGGCATATATACGGTCAGTGACGGTATAGACCAACACTAACGCCATAATCCACTCACGACGTGCTAATCCCAAACTGCAGTCATCTTAGAGTTTGCAAAAACAAGATAATTTTTCACTAAATTGAGCTCATTAGGAGGCATTCAATCAACTGATTGACTGAGACGAAGTTATTTGCGCGTGGATGTCTTTAATTCCACATTATAGATGTATATATCGCATACCATGTGGATGCGATTAGAGGAAAATTATGATAAGAATGCTGACTTTGAAATGTAAGCTTGAACGACGTTTCTTTTCTAATTAAAGTGGTCTTACGTTTCTCCCTATTAAAGGGGGGAAGTCCACCCTTAAATTAAATTAGTTTTGATAAAGGCAGAAACATGAAAGAATGGAATTAGTTAAGGTTTGACAAAAACCGTCATTGCAGAGTTATGAAATCTCACATTTTAGCAATCTAGTGTTGCTTTAAGCGGCTAAACAATGAACATATATATGACGTTACTATAGCAATAATAAAAACTGCCGTGAATTTTGTTGTATTTTCATGGACTATCTACAAAATCAATTAATGATGATTTGCACCAGGACCATGTTTCATAAAATTTATAATCGACGGTAACTTTGCTACCAATGGCAATTTCTATGGAAATCTCGAATTTCATTGGCTGTCAAAGCGAAGTTACCATGGAAGTGAGCCAATAATGTTAAGTTTTTTGCAACAGGGCCCAGGTAAAGTGGCGCTGTGACTTGGGAAGAGATATCAGCATACATTAAGACAACTGATCTGATATCAGGAGATATACTTTGAACAATCCTTTCTATTTACCTTCAAGTCTCAGCTTGATTTGTGTACGCGAAGACAATTAGAGGAGACATATTGGAGGAGCTTCGAGAAAAATCAGATGCAAATCTACTGGTTTATTTATTTATTTATTTATTTATTTATTTATTAAAGTTTTTATTATTTTCATAGCCAAATGCAGGATACAAATGTAGGAACGTTCGGTTATAACACCTTTTGTCAAAAACGGTTTGCAATAAGTATGAACTAGAATAAAGAACGAGTGAGCCTTGAGCGAGTGCGGAGGTACATGACGCCTTTGAAATTGGCAACGCTGATGACGTAATTTGTGATCATCTCCCTCATCGATTAAATTGTCTAAAGATGGATTATTGAAATATTTGATGAAAGATAGAGTTTGTGTTTGTTGGTTTCACTTAGAAGAACTTCTGGTTCATATTAAGAAAACGTTGCACAAGTACGTGTGTATGAGAATAGGGTGTAACGTGTGTAGCAATGTTGATTTTCAGAGAAATGTACTCTAAATGAGGTTACAAAAACCGCAGAACAAATCTCTTCAAATCTCCGTGTCCAATTTCTTTCCCGCCTTAGGGAGCAGAGTCTGTCTGTTTCAAGTCTTCTGCAATACTACAGCACAGGAACACTTAATAGCTTCCACCAGGAACCTTTCAAATGCCAGTTATCATGGTTATTATCAAGTCCTCGGTTCTCATTTGACTAAATGAATTATCAGAAACGCAAAGAAGATGGAGATTCGGACGAGAGGGGGAGGGGTGTAGGGGGAGGAGGGGAGGGGAAGCAGAGGAGAGGAAGGCGCAATGGGCTAAAGAGAAAACAGAGAGAGAAAGAGAGAAAGAGAAAGAGAGAGAGAGAGGGGGAGAGAAAGAGAAAAAAAGAGAGAGAAAGAGAGAGAGGCGGGGAGGAGAAACAGAAAGAGAGAGAGGGAGAGAGAGGGGGAGAAAGAGAGAGAGAAAGAGATGGAGAGAGGGAGAGAAACAGAAAGAGGGAGAGAGAGGGGGAAGGAGAAAGAGAAAGAGAAAAAGAGAGAGAGAGAGGGAAAGAAGGGGGAAGGAACACAAAATCACACAAAATACTGAAACAGACATGGAAAGGGAAAACATAAAGTATAGGGACAGAGACAGAGAGTGAGACAGAGGCAGAGACAGAGACACGGAGAGGGAAAGAAAGAGAGAAGGGGGGGGGGGGGATGAAAGAGAGAGAGAGGGGGGGGGGGCAGTCTCCAGATCGTGATGTTTAGAAGCGGGTATGACGAATAGGCAACTTCAAAGTATCGATTCTGGTAATCTCACTTACCCGTTCTCCCCTCCTTGACTTCATTAGAATCCGGAAAGAGAGAGAGAGTTGTCTATCGGATAGCAACAATTGTCATATTTCCGACTTCCCAATAATATCTTTATTGATACAAATCCAGCGTTTTGCGGTGAGGACTCGTGACGTCATGACCCAAGTGACAAACATATTCATACATTTGGCTAAATTTTTAACTTTTAATACGCCGATATTCTGCCTTGTTACGACATGGTATTATGGGATTTAGTTACAATTGATGGAACGCCCACAGAGTATATAAGTTGTTGCTACTCGGGCAAAGCTCGGGAAATCTTTTGGGTTACAATTGGTAACGCATTGTTTGAATGATGTGCATAACATTTGAATACATATCGGAAATGTTTAGATGTATACATTGAGAATGTCTTGGGGGTTGATGATGTGGTTACCATAGTGACTGTCAAATGTATGTACAGACTGCACCTCAATATGGAAAAAGAATACTCGTGTACAGATTAATATAATTAACTCTGTTTGTGCATCTCACTTGACGCGGGGTGGCTTAACGTCAACAATCCTCAGATTAACCATAATATAAGTGGGGCTATCATGGTCGTTACATGCCAACATGAGGTCCAGGAAGCATCGTTATTACATAATAATTACAGCTGTCTTATTAGCTCTACGGTCCATCACCTTTCTGCCTCTATTGCTCGCATTTGTGTAAAGTCTCTCTCTCTCTCTCTCTCTCTCCCTGTACTTCTCTATCTATCTCACTTTCTCTATTTCTCTATCTATCTATCTATCTCACTTTCTCTCACACATATAAACGCGTAGCTGATGGCAGGTGGAAATTTATTTGAAACTTGAAAATATTGCTTACAAAAATATTCATAATCAAGTTATCAAGCTCGACATCTCTGATTCTATGTGGGTTTTGTTTAGATACTATATCGTGTGGCGTAGTGTCGATTAAACTATTTAGTGCATTATTACAAATATATTCTTATCTAGCTGGTCCACTCCCTCCCTCATCAATCTTGTCAATAAACAACTTGTTCCACTTACACAGCTAAGCCTGGTCATATCCCTATATGACCCAATGTGCCAGTCTCCATTTCCCAAGCTTAGTAAAACGTAATATTTGGCAGTCATATTCATTCGAGAAGATAACATCGGTATTTGCATGAGTGCATTGACGTTTAGGAGTGCTACGAGCCTCAGTCAGCATTTCCTACCTCCACGATTTTACAGACACGCATGTACTTTCTATTCTCTTTCTTCTCTCATTGCACCTCTCTCTCTCTCTCTCTCTCTCTCTCTCTTTCTCTCTTCATCTCTCGCTCTAAATACTTGTATATATAGCATATATAGTACATATAGTATATATAGATGCAGAGGTTTATATATATTTACCTTCACCTCTTTCTCTCTCCCTTTCTCTCTCCCTCTCTAAGTATTAACAGTATGTATACGTGTACATTGCCCTTCACCCCCCCACCCTCTCTCTCTCTTAATTATCACATGATCCAAATACAACATCGACATCAAGAGCCCCTAAACTCTTTCGAATGTGTCATAACACTGTGCCACTAAAAATACAAATAATAGCCGTTGTTAGGAGGAACGACTGTTCTGTGTCGTAACTCAGTATTGAAAACATTCTTTTTGCGTCCTTAACCCTTACTAGGCCCGAGAAACTAATGTGCATTACCGGTGAAAGTATAATGGCACATGAAGAGTGATGTAGGAACATTCAACATTTTAGGAGGAAAAGGGGATATACTATTATACTACATATATATATAGCAGTACATATAGTAGTAGTAGTAGTAGTAGTAGTAGTAGTAGTAGTAGTAGTAGTAGTAGTAGTAGTAGTAGTAGTAGTAGTAGTAGTAGTAGTAGTAGTAATAGTAGTAGTAGTAGTAGTAGTAGTAGTAATAGTAGTAGTAGTAGTAGTAGTAGTAGTAGTAGTAGTAGTAGTAGAAGTAGTAGAAGTAGTAGCAATAGTAGTAGTAGTAGTAGTAGTAGTAGTAGTAGTAGTAGTAGTAGTAGTAGTAGCAGTAGTAGTAGTAGTAGTAGTAGTAGTAGTAGTAGTAGTAGTAGTAATAAAAGTAGTAGTAGCAGTAGTAGTAGTAGTAGTAGTAGTAGTAGTAGTAGTAGTAGTAGTAGTAATAGTAGTAGTAGTAGTAGTAGTAGTACTAGTAGTAGTACTAGTAGTAGTAGTAGTAGTAGTAGTAGTAGTAGTAGTACTAGTAGTAGTAGTAGTTGTTGTTGTTGTTTTTGTTGTTGTGACAACAATAGTAGCAGGAACAGTAATAGTTGTAATAGTAGTAGAAGTAGAAGTAGAAGTCGTAATGCAACATACAGCACTCTCGTGATAAGTGGATGCAGGGGTGGGCATGTGGTGAAAATTTAAAGAAAATAACGATTAGAATAAGGATTGTTAGTCAACTTCGTGCTTGTCACGTGTCCTCGAGCGGAGTTCATAAACAATATATTGACCGGTGTAATATGACCGTATATGACACCGGCAGACAGGTGGACTTCGTATTCACGGTTTCCATGGTTTCACGGAAAGTGATTGAGAGATTCAAGACTTTCCATAACTTTCCTACCATTCGTCATAATCCTCACACTGTCCCCAATCTACTTCACTGATTTTTCTGCAGCTATGCGAACCAACTTGTAAACATTAAGGTTCAGTAGTCTATATGTTTCTTGAGGGAAGGTTGTTGCATGGTGGGGAGTATACGATGCGTTTCACGGTACGCCGTGTAATAGACCTTAAAGAGCACTGTCGGGCCATTCAGTAGTATATTAACTTTCATATAATATTCATGATTGAGATATCCAACGAACGCTTACAACAAGTACGCGGTCGTTATTAGTACATGTGATCCCTACAACCTATATTGTACACAAGTGTATATGTTAACCTTCTTGGTATCGCTTTTTTCAAATCCCATTGTTTCACTGTATCAAATATACACATGTGGTATTCGAATGGTTAAAGTGCTTATCTTCTAGCAATGAACTGATATTTTTCATCTATATGGGGCTTAAGAAGGGGTCACCTCGGTGCTAACTCGAATCAAATGATTGCATCGTAGTCAGGGTAGCAGTATTCATAACATGAAAGAAAGGACAATCTCGAAAACCTGTGGCCTTTTTATGAAAAGGAAGAACGCCGCGTCACCGGGAAGGGAAGGGGGGTTTTCACTGCCGGAAAGAACAAGTGTTTGGTGATGTGACTCGGTCGAAATCAGCTGCTGATGATTAAAACTCGATGCTGCATGTCTATGACAGGTTCGTGTCCGTCAGTCTGAATCGGTACCAGGTATAGTCCATGGCAGACAAAAGTGCCCGAGACTTTAGGCAGAGGAACAGAGGGAAAGGGAGGGAGGAAGATCGCGAAGGAGAGAGAGAGAGGAAGAGAGAGAAAGAGGCTCCGGGAAGAAAGCTCGCAGCCGACCTAATAACGCGGTGATCTCATCTTGGCTATAACTAACACGTGTAGAACGATACTGCTTCCGTCTGAATAATTCCCACTGACTACGTTTTACCTAGGCGGGCAGCGCAGCGTAAGAGCCCGCAATCACTCCCGTTCCGTGTAGCTGTAGAAAAGCCCCAGAATCATTACCGGAGTCAGTACAAAGTACTATGCGCTATCTCACCCACGAATCCCGATACCGTATACACGACCAATAAACCCGTTGCGTCCCAGATCAAATGAGCAACTGTATATAATTTTGCACTAAATAGCCTCAATGGTGCATTAGGAGCTAATGACAATAAGTATAACATTACGTCACAAATAATGAAAATGATATTCCATATGACGCGATATATGAATGAAATATCAAACGTCCACCCACAATCGAATGCTTATATAGACACTTACCTTGTTATTAAAACATATTGTGTGAAGGGGTTATGATGACGGGGTATGGTGTTGTGTCACTATTTCCTTTATTATCAGCTGGACAATATCATATGGTTTCGTACATCACCTGATGCAATACAGTTATGATCGATATATTTCCACAATACAGATTTAGCTGTAACAAATACTGCTTACTTGTCATCAAATTTATCACGGGGTGATACTGATAAATGACACACAATTACTATATAATCGATTACTAGAACGATTCTTAAAGACGATATTCCATAAAGGGCCAATCAACACTACTTCTTGCATGTATTTGAATATTTCACCAGGTGATTCCGTTGCATTGATGTCAATGACATTTTGAGTAATATATATTACACGAAACCTTAGCGATGTGTTAATGGTAATTCTGTGCGTCTCCAATTAAAATACATTGATATTAACATCCGAATAGGGGAGCACCATTACGTAAGATCACGTGCCTTTCCGCAAGATAACGGCGGCTCTAACAGATGATAAGATCATCATATGGGGTGTGTAGGGATGCTACATGTTTACTGGAAACATTTCATTATTATACGAGAATTATCTGATTATAACTGCAGTTATGAATCAAAATAGATTGAAACACCTTCCTTGCAATGAACGTTTTCTTACGAACGAAGGAGCGCGTTTCCGTCACCCTCCTGTATGAAGGAAAGGGGCAAATTTAAGGTGGAAAGACGGGCAGACAGGTGTAAGACAGAGAAAGTATGCATCGGTGTAAGAAGGGTACCGGGACGGTATGGGGAAGGTACTCACCACCATTTGGTGCTGGATGCCGCCGTGGTCTTCTTGGCCAGAAGACTCGCTGTGGGGATGAAGAAAAACGCTACAAACCACTCCAGCTTCATCTCCGCGCTTCCCAACCGCGACGGTGAAGAATGCAGAGGAAGGAAAGAGGAAGGAGGAGGAAGAAGAGGAGGAGGAGGAAGAGGAGGAGAAGGAAGGAGGAGGGTTGGAGATGGGAGATGATGTTTCCTTGTGAAACAAGTCAATCGTATTTCCACGTATGTCCGAGTGATCCCTTCAGGGCCCTCCTGTCACAGTGGTTTTGCAAATGTTGTCCTCCAAGTTATAATTCCCGTTTCGATTTGGGCGACTCGGCGAAAAAAATCATCCTTGTTTGGTTTCACCTCTCCTCCCAGCTCAGTATCCCTCTGTCTCGAACACACGCAAGTCTCGCTTCCAAAAATCGCATTCAAAGAACCATGGACTATTCAGAAGCAGTTTTATACGATTCGATTAAACTTGAGAATTATACATCCACCTTCTAACAACAAACACTGTAATCACAACCCGCTATCTCCGCGTCACATCTTCATCATGGCTTATCACGTTTTGTTACTCGCCGATATGCCTACGGGATGGTGAGCGAGCGAGAGGGCATATGCCTGGGTAGTGTTCTAACGGTGGTGCGGCGTTTCGTTAGGGCAAGCTGAAATTAATGCCAAAAAAGTTGCGGGGTGAAATATCGTTAACCGGCGTATCCAGTTCCACTGGCTTATGATATTTGGCAGAAGGCGGTGGGGGTTTGCACTACGGGATAGCACGGCACATCCTCCCAGTCTCCGGCCGGATCCTTTAAAACTCTCTTTCTCTGGCAAGCTGCTTGAAAATCTACCAGAAGATACTCGATTTGCGGCAAGTGCGAGGCAAAAATGTTCTTCTCTTTCAGTCCTAAGCAGATGATGAATTGATATATATGATCAAAGAGCGGAGATTTAATCGGTTGATCTGCTGTTGAAGAAACTTTCTTATCTTATCGTTCAGAGCAAACACGAGCAGATATAGGCTTGTCGGCGGCTCGAAGTGAAATAGTCAAAATCACGATTTTTCGCTGTCATTTCCCACAGAACTTTCTGGCGATAAAAACAAATGCGTGTGGCTCGGATAGAGACGGCCAAGCAATCCCCTGGCTTATTCGTGGCTATTTTGTGCGGATTAAACAGGCCCTCGGCGACATTAATGACCTAATACTAAATGCCAAAGTAAGACGAATTAAGCTACATGCGTGCTAGTGACGGGGTCATTTCCAAACCGTGCGGTTTCGCTTTTTGGGCTATTGATACACACAAACGGTGCGAAACAATAGCTTACAAACCGCGCGCCGCGTGTAGTCATCTCGCTGGCTGTGATTGGTCGGTCGGTCGGCCAATGGGCAGCTCGCTCTAAACACTCCACTCGATTGTTTGGAACTCTGTGGAGCGGGTCTCTTTCATCTCCGCACTTTTAGTGTCATCTTTTTATCCTTTCTGACACTCGTCCCGTGAGAACTTACGCATCTTCTTTTCAAAGTTGTATCTGTCTTTCTCTAGTTATTCTTCTCAAACGTCTTTTGTTGTAATCACTTAGGACTATCCTACAAGTGGACCACGACCTTTTAATGAAGTAAAATAGAAGGGAATGTTGAGTTGAAACAGGGTATCTCAGTCGTTCACACGGTCTAGCATAATACCAGCATTGTTCGTGATGAAACTGTAAACGTGATTTAATCAACGAATAGACTAACATGATCACCTCTATCAACATTTTAAATAAACTCATGAAAAAGCAACTAGTCAAACTTTCTCATAAGAACGTGTCATACTTTGCATGTCAATGATTGGTGGTGCAAAATATAAGTAATCTAATAACTGATTCTTTACGATGAAGAGACAGTTTTAATAATCATATGGGACCATCGTTATGCAATTGAGATAACTTTTGAATTTCAAATAGATGTTCAATATCACTCGTTACACCGCCGAAACGCAAACACACAAACACACATTATGCAAGCAAGTGCAACATAATACAAACATCAGGTTGCTGCGATAGTTTTCTTGTCATAACGAGCGCCCGATTCTCTCCCGTGTAATTATTATGATGGGGAAAGATCTTTTTCTCACAGACGATTACATCAGTGAGACATACGTGGATTCGAACTCGCACTCTACGAAATTAGGAGCGAAGTAATTAACCACTAGCTCACTACCGTTCCACAATGACTGGTCGTATTGAAATATATGAGATGGCGGTATCAAAAGCAAAAACAAAGCACGAAATCAAATTACGAGAAGAAAAAGTTATTACGTGTGTATTAAACAAAGAAGGAAGAAGGAAGCAAACAAAGAAAAGAAAAGTAGAGCGTGATTTTTTTAGCTTATTTTTCTTGCGTAATGTCGACGTAATATTTCGACGCACGTACGACAATACACCGTTACTCTATTACTCATTGACATGGAAAATCATGGAAATCGCGGCAATTCCTGGAAATATAATTGGGTTTTCTCACAAAGTTCATTGATCTGGTCATCTTTAATTATTCTCGTTGTCTCATAACCTGTGGAGGGTTTTTATTACCTGGCCGTCTTTCAACTAGGGGCTCAGATTCACGTGGGCAGCGGGGAGGTATGTGGGGAGACTTGGGAAGGGGAACGCACGAGGCTTGAACCGGGGTGAAAACACCTGAATGAGGCCATGGGGATTTGAGCGCTAGGAGGGGGTAACAATGTTACCCCCTCTATGGGGGCGGTGGTAGAGGAGAGGGGTGGGCGTGGGGGAGCATAGTTTCTATAGATACATGATACATGAAGAGGGGTTCGCAGGATTCGGGGAAGGGGGAAAGGGTGGAGACATGGAGAAGTAAGGGGGAATGGGGTTATGGCATACAGGGGGGGGGGGGGGATGCAGCAAAGATGGGTAGGGGACAGAGGAGAAGGCAGAGGGGGAGAAATATGGAGGGGTAAGGGAAGGGAGAGGGATGGATTGGGTTGGGAGGGAAATGCATTGGACTTTTATGAGAAGAGATGGAAGAAGGGGTGTGGAGAGAGCAGAAACAGTTGAAGAGGGGAGAGGAAAATATAAGGGTGTGCTCACGGTTCCTCGGGCTGAGAGAAAAGAAGAAAAGGGGTGAAGGGGCAGGGGAGCAGTTTCTTCACGTAGCTGCACAAACACATTCTCAGGGTAAATTATCATGAAATCATATAAAATTCAATATTTTCCTCGTTCATTCGATCCATCACGATATAATAAAAACACGTTTGACCAGAAGGATGGTCTATCAAAAATATTTTATCCTTAGATTGCTCGTTCTATGCCTATTTTTCTTTCATATATGATTTGGTGGGTTTGTCAACTTCTTCGAAAATTGCACACATCTACATAAAGGTATGCTGTATTACTCTTCTCCGTGTTACCCATGTTAACCACACACATACAATTCCCTGCAATATCCCTACGTGAGCGAACGTAGAATTAGCTACATCACCCGACTCGCCAGGCCGCAATGTACTGACGCGAACACCCTTCCGCGATTTTATGTTTTTCCTGCCCAACTCCGAAATTACAAGGGTCGTAAAATATCAACCGACAGACAATTGTTCCTATCCTGACATGACAAGGCTTATTTTAACCTGCTTTTACTCTATAACTTCACGGGTCCACCAAGAATGTCTGCTACTAGAAAAATGAACATTAGTTCTAGGTAGTCAATTAATCTGAATCAGAAGTTGGCAAATTTGTGTTACGGTATTATGGTAATAATTACTACCAGTAGTAGAATTAGTAGTAATAATAATACTAGTAGTAGTAGTAGTAGTAGTAGTAGTAGTAGTAGTAGTAGTAGTAGTAGTAGTAGTAGTAGTAGAAGAAGTAGTAGTAGTAGAAGTAGTAGTAGTAGTAGTAGTAGTAGTAGTAGTAGTAGTAGTAGTAGTAGTAGTAGTAGCATGTGGTAGAAGTAGAAGTAGTAGTAGTAGTAGTAGTAGTAGTAGTAGTAGTAGTAGTAGTAGTAGTAGCATGTGGTAGAAGTAGAAGTAGTAGTAGTAGTAGTAGTAGTAGTAGTAGTGGTAGTAGTAGTAGTAGTCGCAGTAGTAGCAGCAGCAGTAGTAGTAGTAGTAGTAGTAGTAGTAGTAGTAGTAGTAGTAGTAGTAGTAGTAGTAGAAGTAGAAGAAGAAGTAGTAGTAGTAGTAGTAGTAGTAGTAGTAGTAGTAGTAGTAGTAGTAGTAGTAGTAGTAGCAGTAGTAGAAGAAGAAGAAGTAGAAGTAGTAGTAGTAGTAGTAGTAGTAGTAGTAGTAGTAGTAGTAGTAGTAGTAGTAGTAGTAGTAGTAGTAGAAATAGCACTAATAAATATTTTATCTACATATATTTTGCTGGGGAAGTTGATGTCGTTGTTGTTGTTGTTGTTTTACAAGGTTTAAATGATCACGCGTGCTTGCGGAATCTCTGCAGTAAGTGTTATCAAAACGTTGTTTTTCTTGACAGAAAGTTACTAATAACATGGTGAGTCACGTAAGAAATTAACTCTGGGCACGCGAGACCGGAAGACTCCGTTCACATGAAACAATAACTGTTCCCACCTTCCCATCTCACTTTTAATCCGCCATTTTATACCATTAATTGGACGGATTAGCGGAGTGATATCAAAAGCGACAAAAGGAGCGCTCCCCGGTCGTTTTAAAAAGCTTGCATAATGGCCGTGGCTTTTAGCGGTAACATTGCTTTATGCCGCTTTGCATGCAGGAAGAGAAGGACGCGGACAAAAGTAACCCACTGCATGCAGACAAAAGTACGAAATGCACGATTAAGGAAGGAGTTCGTCCTCTTCTTTTCTTTTCCCAAAGACAACTTCCTGTCGTCGTTTGGGCTTGCTTTATTTCACGGGATACACGAGGTATAGTTATTGTGAGAGGTGCTTTTGATAGCATGAAGAGTGGATGCTGGCAGATAATAGTTGTCGATGAAAGCTTGTGAGGAGTTCTTAATTACATCCTTCGATTCAGACGACACGTCTTGACCTTTTGTGGACTTAACGTCCATTTATTTGTTCGTTTCCTCTCCTTATTTTTCTCGTAGTTGTACTTTCTGCCCATGTCAAATCCTTCTTATTTGGTTAGTATACTACTATTATTATTACTAATGCTACTACCGTTACCACTATCACTTTTCTAACCACTACCATGACTATATACTAGTAATACTACTGCTAATACTACTATCGATACTACTACTACTACTACTACTACTACTACTACTACTACTACTACTACTACTACTACTATTACAACTCAGATCACTTTTTTTCTTCGTCTTTATATTTCTCCTCCCATCTCCATGTGACTCTGTATTCCTTCTCCTCATCATTACAGTTCTTCTTACTTTTGCTACTTTTACAAATTTACCTATATTGATATAATAACTATCATCTTTCTTTTATATTGCAATTTTCTGCCTTTCTAACATTCGATGGTGTTCCAACCCGGTGAGAAAGATTTCACATATCGTGACCAGTAATTTGTGCTAATTTCACAAAGATCCTGGCTCCATTTGTTTGTCACTGGTCTCTGCTTGACCTAGAAAATCCGCCCTGAATTTTCGTTGGTTTTAATAAAAGCAGAATCATGAATGAAACAAATAAAGGTTTGACAAAAATCATTAAAAGGATAACAGAATTATGAATTTATTTTTTTTTAATTTTCGGACGTCACTTGCGAGCTACTCTGCTTTAAGCTGGGTACTGACTTTAAAAAAAAATCAAAAGGATAAATCCCATTTTGACCGGTGGAGTTGAAATATCATCAGGCATATGTTTTTACACAAACGCTTCCATCATGTCCATGAAAGATATTTGATCCTTCTTAAAAATAAAGAAGAAGGGCCATAATTCATGGAATCGTGCAGGATACAACATATGGGAGAGCATCACGCAATTTATGTTACAAAATAAGAGCTTTTAACAGTCACGACTTTCTTATCCTTTGACGGATTTTCGTCGATACTTCCTTAATAAGTTGTTTTAATTTTGATTCTGTAATCAAAAACAATTTTATGTAACGTTAGACTTTCCCTTCAACCAAATTCATCGATCGTTGACATGAGGGATACTCTACTGATGTTTTTATTTATTATTCCAAGTGGCACCCCTTTCGTTCGTTCGATCAATTGGTAAAAACCTGCTTTCCTATCCATGTACCGCGCGTGCGTGCTTGTATGTGTGTTTTCCATTCGTGTGTATTCTTGCATCGTTTTCCTAGAATATGTATGTTGAAAAACATCAACGCATACCCAAATTGCATTAAATGTTTCCGTTTTGAGTACTTACATGTTGCGACTGATGGTAAGAATGAAATTGCATTTATCTTTTGATTGGAAAATAATGAGCTTTGCCGGAAGAGTGTGTTTCACCATTACAAAGAGCAAAAAATAAAAAAAAGACACCATGTTAAGAGAGGCAACGGGGGGGGGGGGGGGGGGGGGCGTAGTTTGCTCTTTGATATTCTCGGAGAACTCTTGGTGAACCCATTTGTTCAATAAATGACTCCAAGCTTATTTTTTAAATGGATAAGGAAGTCGAACAAACGTGCCCCCCCCCTCCCTCCCGTCCACAAGACACGATGAAACTTGTATCGCCAATTACTTTTAAACGGAATACTTTCATACAATTGCCAATAATTGAGTTGAGAGTCCAGATTTTCCATGTTGTTGTTTGCAATCAACTGACCTGTTTCTTCCGTTTCTTTGATAAAGAGAACAAAACACGATTCGTTAAGTTTAACTCCCTCGTAAAACTCTACTTTCTTATTACAGATGTGTTTTAACCCTCAGTTCACTGACAGAATGCACCGATCCTAAATGGTCTCCTAATTCCTTGCTGAAATAATACGACGTAAATCGCGGTGTGGTGACTAGATGTGTTACAAATATCGGAAATGACCCTTTCACTAGCAGACCCAAAACTATGCTAATTGGTCTAAGCACTCTAGATCGTTCATTTAAGAAGTCTTGTGGGTAACAATCGGATATCGGAATGGGCTGGTGTGTGTGTGTGGGGGGGGGGGTCAATAGCAGGCCACGTGATGATTACCAATTAAGGCAATTACTACCCCTCAGAAAAGATACTTGAGGATATTTTATCTTCCGGTAAATTCCATTCTTTTGTTCGTGCCTGCCTTTAAAACATTTAAGATCTCCTTTTCCCGATGCATGCGTTCATTACGTTTTTAGATTTATTTGTTTTATTCCTCTTTTTCTTTCCTGCGTATATTGTATTGTATATCTACAATTCTTATTTAAAGTATGTACGCTACTTTAATTACTACTGCATCTTCTAATTGTAGTAGTAATTGAGCAATAATACACTTTATTAATAAAACTAGTCCTATATATATATACCATACATCCCTTTCATATACAGTGTAGTCCCTTTACCAAATTTTTCGACAGACAACATACCCCTATGTAAGAGTCACGTATGGTGCTGAAATGGAATAGAGGTACAAACATTACGAGCTTAAATAACACACTTTGCTCCCGTATAACTTAATACCACCCATACAGCAGATATCCACCCAAAACAAGCCAGTTTAGTTCAGTAAACCGCCAACATCATTAATAACTCCACGGCCCCCGCCCACTCCCCCCCCCCCCCCCCCCGCGCTCTCTATACTGATACCTGTCGGCCTGTCACTTTGATCTCCTAATTATACAGCTACCTACACGCGAGTCTCGCTGTACGCCTGACCACATAATCAACCCTTTCAAAAACCTATCAGAATGGTGACAAAGGGTGGTCCATTTTATTTACTGGCGGTGTTTTGCGTCCATGTGAGAGTATAAATAGCCAACCCGGACGATAAAACGGTTGAATGCGCGCATGTGTACATTGGAGGCTGTAACTTGACAGAGAGAGAGAGAGAGAGAGCAATGTGTTCTGCTGATCTTCGGATCATCTTGGATAGATAAATGTGCACGTGCATCTGCTTGTATCAAGGGTCATATGTGGTTTTTACTTCAATATGCTCTTTAATTTTGACATAGTACCATGGCCGAATATTTATTCAATCATAATATCACGCTGTTATAACATTCTCGCTCTGTGCACCTTATCTTTCAACATGTTCAGTGTGTTTGTGTTTCATTCATCACACACCCACACACACACACGTACACTCATGTACACGTTTCCATTAACATACGGAATAATCATATTGCATATCGTTCCAGACATTTTCAAAAGCATACATTATACCCGCTATACCTACTCCACCATCTAAGTTAGATGATAACATACCACAATACGTCAAAATATGTAACCTGTGAAACGTCTATTTATTCTGTCTACGTGGCTTTTAAACAAAAAGCTGAAATGCTAAATCCCAAATAAGAGATAGCAGCTCAAGATTTGTTTGTTAAATCTCAATGGGTAACCTCGTTTGCTCCTTGCTTAGTGTTACCCCAAATAT
Source organism: Arbacia lixula (assembly GCA_963669155.1). Classification (NCBI taxonomy): domain Eukaryota; kingdom Metazoa; phylum Echinodermata; class Echinoidea; order Arbacioida; family Arbaciidae; genus Arbacia; species Arbacia lixula. The sequence goes on along the minus strand of OZ022595.1, from coordinate 14,002,902 downwards.
GGGAAAAGGCGTGCGATTTTCATCTTCAAAGTATAGACTTTTCACCTCCGTTTTTCCACATAAGTGTTACCGCACGCCCAGCTCATGAGAGCACGTATAAGTTCTGACGTCATGTTTTTCTTTCTGTTTTATCACGACAGTCTACGGGAATTCCTTTCTCCGTAAAGGTTGGCGGAGGTCTTGTTCGCCACAAACCCTGACAAGTTTTTATTTAAAAAGGCAATCGACCTCCTCGTGTAACGGCGCTTTATACTTCGGTAATCCACACTCAACGGCTTGAATGGCGAAGATTCCCCGTACGCGGCGTTAGACGGATTAGCAACAATTGTTCCTTTTCATTTCGTTTATTGCCTCTTGGTTGAACGTTTGTTAAGCGATAGACCCCCCTTCTTCTCGTTCATCCTTAGTCACCATCTCGGCCTTTAGAGCACCCCCTTGGAAAAGAGCAAGAATGGTAGTCTTCTGCAAGTTTAAGAACGTTTAAATCTATCGATTTGTTGGACCGCCGAGGTAAAGTTGCGGGAGGAGTGGAGAGGTGACATTAAAACGTGTGAGGGTGTGCCCAGAGTGTAGTTAACTCTTTATTTATGCAACTATGAAACCTTTTCTCTAGTAAGACACGCAGCTCTTAAAACGCAGCATTCCCATTGCTACATGTGTATCATTGTCATGAATGTGCTTATGAAATAAAACGCACAAGTGCGTACATCCTGTACATGCCTGCATATTATGTAGTATTTTATATGACGCGCTTATTTAATTGATTGTCGAGTGTAAAACAAGTACAAGGCGAATGCAGGTAGCTACCCAAAATTATTATTTGTCTCATAAACGCTTAACCCTTTGTGTGCCAGACAAAACATTCCTCTAAGTGATTTGTGTATGATTTATGGTGAAATGATACACAAGTGACACGTTGAGGCGTAATATTGAAGGAATAAGTAACGGTTGGAACTACAGTAGTAGACCTTTAATGCTTAGTAGCCTCAACATGCGTGGTTATATAGTGATGAAGGTTAAGATAACATAAATAAAAAGGGTTCACTGTATCTTTAAATGGATATAGGTCTACTTTATACACCTGCTGTATTTGTAGGATGTTTTTTAAGCACACATCAATTTATGCCGTACAATTCGTTTACCTTTTCATTTGAAGACATGAAGGAAGGACTTAAAATGCATCCCGAAAATCGGTAATATCCTGATTATCACCATGACAACCTAAACTAATCATGCTAATGAGAATGCTTGGAAGGCCCATGATGTTTAACTTCTATAGGTTTTGACTCCCGTCCATGAAGCAGACGGTGAAAACAACCCTTAATTTTCTGCAAGATAAATTTCGCGGTATTTACGACTACTTTAGACTACTGACACACGCGCTAATCCCTCACTCACTTTAGCGAACATCAATTTGGTTTAAACCCCCTTCTTTACCCTACTTTGTTACTCGTTTAAGAAGTTCTGTGTTGATCGCATAAAAGCAAAAACCTCCCCCAATGACCCCTTGTGATGCGTTTTCTTGTATGTTCCTGTGAACTTTTGATTGATTTGGGGCGAGTAATGATGAGAGTGCTGTGACACAGGTCCATTCATTTAGACTTCTCTGGTAAGCTCTCCTGATATCCTCATCAAGAAAACCCGCTAAAGCTTCTCAAACCCCCTCTCCTTTTATCCACCGAATTGCTAGTCATTGAACCACATTCTTATTTTCTCAAAACCAAATTATAGCCCGCTTTGATATCAAAGAGAACAAACTAACAGACTGGAGCTATGAAGTGGCTTTGGTATCCATTTTCTTTTTTACAAACGGAATCAAAACGTCTCTTTGAGATGCGGGCTACTTTTCTCGGTACCCCCTTTTTTGAGCGTGTTTGTATGAAGGATTTGATCAATTTCGTCTCCGGCAAAAAGGATATTCTACGGAGAGGACATTTTACTGCCTTAAGACATAATGATGTCCTCTCTTCCCAATGAGTTGACAATACCCGTTTACTTTGAGCTGAAGACGGCTTAGATGATAGAAGTAACTCTCAAAGAAAAGGAAAAACATTACCACAGGCTGTCGTATGAATGTCTGCAGTCATTATAGTGTTAGGCATGTACAAGAGAGTCTTCTTTTATTTGTTTTATTCAGATTTGTTGCCATGGATGTCCTGAAAATACCTTCACGATGTTTCATCTTTTTCAATTACCATGATATTTCGAAGTTTGAATTATTTATCATTCATTATCATGGATAATTAATATAGAATCATTGTCAGATTCAAATGAATAAAGAGATTGCGGATTAATGACTACAGGCAATCGCTCGTTGTTGTAATTGTAGGCATATGTATTGATTAAAAACAAAAAGCTCAAGAAATGTTTTTTACAGATCTTGTAATGATCAAATTAACATGCCTAGACATGTGAGAATGATCACAGAGAAATGTAACGTTGGTAACAAAATGAATTTGCCTTATTTTGACTTGCACTTGGTTGTCTAATATTGAATTCATTTGAAAAATGTTAAATGGAATAAGTTCCCCTTTCTTGTTTTACTTGAGTGTACCATATCGAGCGTGATAGCTTAAGGAAACTTATGAGCCGTGTGTTACCATAGAAACGAGGTAACTTCCATTATTTTGACGGATCTTCATGTTACGTTTTCATGACATCATTACAGTGTGTCACATCTTGGAATCTTGGAATCGGGTCCTTTAACTGTCTCCCAGTAGCTTCTGACTTCGCACATTCCCTTTCCCCTTTATAATAAATTGCTTCCCGAATCGATCCGAGTTTCTCCCCCTAATTTCTCGCCTCACGGTCCTTTCAAGTGGTAAGAATCGATGGCAGACGATTTGAAGGGAAAGGGAAGAAAAAAAAGAGTTTAGAAAAGGGAAGGGTTAAATACCTCTAAGTAGAGGATTACACAACAAGACCACACATAGCGGTACGTGTATGTGGGGGGAGGAGGGGGGGGGGGGGGGAGGGGGAAGGGAGGGGGGTATGTGAGTATGTGTATGGGGGGGGGGGGTGAGTGTGTGCGTATGAACTACAGACCATTTGTATACTGTATTTGATAAAGTGAAGTCGATGATATATGTGATAATTGTGTTTGAATGAAATTAAAATCAAAATGAAAAAAAAAAGAAAAGTATACTGGATGTAGAAATGTACGTGTGTTTGATTGTGTGTGTGTCGTTTTCTACGAGTACATTAAATATGAGCGCATGTATGTATGTGTATTGATAGTAGAGATATGTGCGTGTGTGTATGTATGTATGTCCTGTATGTG
>OZ022595.1:13955613-13999422 GCA_963669155.1 Arbacia lixula | reverse complement strand
GCTCACCGTAATAGCGGATCATATTCAGATATGCCTAGAACGAGTATTTACCTAACTTGTGACATATGACTCAAGTCATAGATGTATGTGTTATGTCACACAAAGAAGAATGTTTCATTATCATGTATGGATATTATGAAACTGATATGTGAGCCAAGAATCTGGAGGTTGAGATTTTGTACGTCGTATACTGTGTAAAGTTTACTTGAAAGAGTTTGGATTGATGAAAAAGAACCAGGGGTATGGGGCATGGGAAGAAGGATTATTAAGTTGATAAGCATCCTGACTGACAGGTTTACCATGATATGCAATTGATACAAAGAGCTCAGTACAGAAAACTGTGTGGCACTCCATGATCGCCTACGTCACACGACAAAGCACCCAGAGAGAGAGAGAGAGAGAGATAGTATATCAAGCAGTCATATTAACATAAGATAGCTTGGACAGACCACAAGGCAAACCATGATCGTTGAATTATTTCACGAAAAGTTAAATTGCATGCATGAATACTTTTGAACAAAGAATGATACGACCTCTCTTAACCCTAATACTACCGGGGTATTCCACGTTAGCATGTTAGGGTGGGGGGGGGGGGGGGGGCATTATGGCCATGGGCCGCCCGATTCCCTCATTTTTTTTTTATAAGGGTCAAGAATTATGTACTCTACCAGTTGTATAGGTAAATATACGAAAGTGCCTTTATGTTTTTAATTCAATAATGTATGCTCATTTATGCAAGAAATCACTAGATAAAGCCTTAGGAATATCAATTTCTGGTACAGATATCTTTAAAAAATCCCTCATCAATTTCCGAAAAAGGATAGGTTGTGGTAATTATTTATTACGTATTTCATTGTTTTTCGTCAAGCGCATTTTGCGATTTGGGTGTAAGTGTGCGTGAATGTGAGTGTATGTGGGTTTGTGTGTGTTGTAATTATTTACACTTCCTATAAGAAAAGTATTTACATAAAATGGGAAATCTCCTGCATGATTTTGTCTATATGGTTGTGCTCAGTTATATAGAGAAATAGCGAAATTTCAGTCACATGTGTTTGGTAAACGTAATCTGGTATTTGCACGGTAGGTCCGATCGTCATAAATTTGGTATCAAAATGCGCGAAAAGGATCAGAAAAAAAAATCGTGTTCGTTTCGAAATATTGAGGTGTTCGGAAGTACCGACAAATAAATGACGGGTGGTGGGGGACTAATGCACCCCCGTGAGTATTAGGATTAAAGGATTATGTGAAGCACGTTGAATTCTCAATACTGCACATATAAGGGAAAGTCGTCCCATGATGTATTAGTTTAAGAGACCGGCGGCATGGATCATTCTTCGACACATATCCCCGTCACACACACGCCTGAGTTGCAAGTAATAGCATGTGAAGTGCACAGTATTGATGCAAGAACACGACATGGAATTCATTCTCTATAAGAAGCAGAATAATTGTGGTTGTATTTAATTGAGGAAAGCAATGTTTGAGCAAACTATTTCTCTCTCAAATGACATTCTATTGCATGTGAATCTCCAACGATATAAGCTATCCATCATGTACATTGTATATCTATATATTCATGTTATCAGAATCAGTGTCGGCGTGTGTAAAATATCTAATTGGTGATTTAAATGGCCTAGCTTCTTTGCATTGTAGAGTGTACAGCTCGGTTTTTCTTGATTTCCCCGAGATGTTCCCTCACATATACATATATGATTCTCTCTGCTTGTGATCTGCGTCGGGTTTCACTGAAACTCCTTGCGTCGGACGCAAGGACGACGCAGGGAAGGATTGTAGAAGTTTGCAAGCAAGCTGCCAACTCCACGTAGAAAAACACGGACGGCCGGTTGTGACCATGGCATAAGGCATCCTAGTATAAATGTACTTATCTTTTAAAGGATGAATATATAAGAAATTAATCAGTTATATTTCTAAGCGTTTAATAAAGAGAGCATTATAAAAGAACAGGTATGTATTTTTAATTTTTAGTTCTTGAAATAAAATGTATGTTTGTCACATCCCACCTAATATCCCTCATTCTCATTTTCAATTTCATATTGTAATTAATCATTTTACTTTCTTACTCTGATTTTAGTTGTATTTTTGTGGGGGGGGGGGGGGGGGGTCAGCCAGCATATAATATGTAAGAAAACAACATGACATTTTTTATATTCAGGAGAGTTTTTGTCGACAATTGCCAAAGTGTTGCATCACTGTTTGAATTGAGTTTTGATTAGGACAATTCTCTGCATCCACAATGCAGTGTATAGATATTTGAATGTTTCCTTCATCAAAACAATGAGCATTTACTTGATTATACATGGACCAGTTTCATCATTACCGTATTGATATATGTCATGAATTTGAAAATGTTGATGCATTCAAGAATAAAAAAATATATTTGTTGGGAAAATAAGCAACCGTCTACGTCTGCTTATCTGAATATGGAGTACCGAAGTGTAACGCCATTTGAGCATTATTATTAAGACAAATGGCTCTAAACAATACGGGCAGAACAAGCAGCGGTGATTACAACGGGGAATGTAATTGAGAATGCCGGACACTAGCCCGGTACACAGTATCGGACAGGTAAACCTCTCAGTTGAGTGAGTTTGTTTAGAGCCAATTTGTCTTGACAACATGTTCATATGACGACACCACTTCGGTACTCTATATGAACGAATGCTTGCATCGGAAGAGAAAAGAACAACGAAGATGGCTTTAGAGAAACAGAGGGGGGGGGGGGGGGTAGAGAGAGAAAAAGAGAGGAGGAGGGAGAAATACAGGTGGTTGGAGGTTGGGAGAGAGAGACGGAGAGAAAAGCGAGCGCCATGGAAAAGTAGTAACATTTATCAATTATCTCACAGCATAGAAGATGTCATATCATAGTTCACGTTACTACAAGATTGTATCAGATTTATAGGGCTCTCAGGTCACTTTCAGGATACATTTGGGCAACAAATCCCCCTCCCCCATGTGATTTTTTTCATAAATTGCACATTTCCTTATATCAAAAAGAAAATTACCTAAGTATTAGATAGAAACTTGTTGACAATCTGCAAGTACATATGTTTAATACTCTATGAAAACGTACCAACATCAACAATCGGTCTGTTGGCTCTGAGAAGGGACCATCAGACTCTCAAATCTCGATACATCTCGATAGCGAGTTATCCAATCAGCGCCACCAGCGCTATCGAAATTTATCGAGATTTATCAAGAATTAACCAATAGAACGTCAGGATTCTATCGAAAATTGCAGCCGCGGGACCAGCTGATCACACGTACACACGTACACGCAGCGCAGCAGCGGGTTCGCGATCATTCACCATACACTATTCACTCATCTACGTGAAATGAACAACTCTCTCTCCGGAAAAGTTGTTAAAATCTGGCCGGGTTTTACTAATCTAGATTGTGTTGCTTTGCTGTTATTCACAATTTTGCAGAACAGACCTCCCTGACTAAGCTCTACACGTATTAAAGTGAGTACCAAATTGCCACTGTTAAGTGTTTGCCATATCCCACCGTGTCCCACACATCCATTTCTGTGTTAGTTCACAACACTTGAGATAGGATCAGCGTCATTCAACAACATTGTCTAATAAAATGTTCTACCCTGACAATCAACTGACAGTCGAGTGGAAACTATGGGGCACACTTCGTCAGCTGGATGACTATTTCAAGTTCAACACTTGAATTTATGCTACATTTATATTATTTTACAACAAGATGGACTGTCACTGACTGTTTACCAATTACTGAATCAGTAGGCCTACAGTATTCAATTGCAATAGCCATAACTTCTTTTTTTTTCTTTAAATAATAATCAACTGGCAGTCGAGTGGTACTGGATCACACTTTCTCGGCTGCATGACCATTTAGAATTTAACACTTCTCAATATGAGAAGATATGTTTGGCAACAAGGCATGGAAAGTTGGCAATCATCAGAACTTAAGTTCAAGTTCTTGAGAATCAACTGGCTCATCAAGTGTGCCTATACTAGTTTTAGGCTTACAAAGTGTGAAGGGGAAATGTTTGGCAGAGCCAGAGGGCAAAGCAGTTTTGTCACCCACAATATCTCAGCTTAGATTCATGGCTCAGTGGATAAGGCGTTGGTTTCTCGATCTATAGCTCCTTGGTCCAATCTATTACGAGCCATGGCGGTTGTGTCCTTGGGTAAGGCACTTTTATCTCATTGACCCGTCCATCCGATAGGACATAAAGCTGGAGGTCCCATAAAAGAACCCACAGTTCCATACACTCGTCAAAAAGAGTAGGGTGAAAACCTGCTGTCGTTGTCACGTACACTATATCGATATGAAAACTACCTGGGACTGGATTCCAGAGGGTAATTAAGTTTGCCTTTCTTATCCCTGTCATATGAAATGATTACAAAACATTAGGTATTCATGTTTCGTCCAATTATAGGTTAATGTATCCAGTTATTCCTGTATAGCAACCGGTGCCCAGATTTGTTGCTATCCTGTCATTTGATTTTGAGGGCAAGTATACTACAGCTGTACACGTACATGTATGTCATGAACCGCACTAGTAACACTGCACTCACTAATATGAAGCTGACAAGGGCCAAACGAGTCAGTTCCCAGGATGGATCTCACCTCTCATGGCCATCTCTGGTTGACTCCTCCAACTCGGCATATTATTAGCATGACATCATTGCTTCTGCGTGTGCCTGATGCTGCCTTGTTCAAGTGCTACCTGCGTGCCTGCTAGTAGCTGCCTGCCTGCTATGCTAGTAGTAGCTGCCTGCATGCTTCCAGTCTGCTCTCTGCATGCAGTCTACTACCCAGAAGTACTCTTAGTGGGAACTCAACAGGGCTACACCAATGCCTTTCATCAGTAAGTCCCATTCCCTTCTATTAGTTCTTCCCACAGGTATTCTGTGCCTACCTTACGGCCATCACCTTAACTTTCTTAGGGCACGATTTACTTTAATAACAGCAACAATTTTAATAACAATCTTTAAAGCTACCATTTTGGGGTAATTCGTTAGCAAAAAGTGAAGGTTCAGCGTCATTGTAAAAGCAAATGGGAATTTTTTTTTTTTATAATCGAAGTATTTTTATTCTGAGTGATCATCAGAATAAACATTTTCTTTGTTTATCCTTCGGCTACCTTGCTCAAAACCGCACAATCACAAGCTACTGTAGTTTAATGGTAAAACAGTTCTTAATCTAAGAACAGTTCTGGGTTCAAGTCCCAGCGGTGGCAAATTTGTGCACGTTTTGAGCCATAAAGTGGTTAAATTATCTAATTACAGTATCCATAATAATAATTTCCATAGTTAACATAAGTATAAATAAAACATGTACATTTTCTATACCAAAATGGAATTTCCATTTTAAGGTCAAGTTGAAACAGAATTATACATTTTCTGAAATGGAAAAGACCATTTTTGAAACAGGAAATCGCTGTTACTACACTGGTACCTATGTCGATTGTGAGTTTGTGACCCTTAACTTCATGACCCCCAAATCGTATTGTTCCATTGCCACCTACTACGTTTGAAGTTGATGACAAATCACCATAACCAGCTACTCCAATATCTTCAAGCAAATAATGAGTCCTGACACCTTTCCACATGACCCTGAGAGAAATTAGTGTTCTCTCAATCATACATTTGCTAGAATTTAGACATTACTCTCAAAAGTTTATCTCACAAAAAAAAATATTATTATCATTCATATGTCATTCTCATCTCCATCCTTTGACCTCATTACCCATTAATATAATCATATCATTAGCACTCCTGTAGATATATGCCTAGAATGCTGATATTGTTGATGCTGTTAATCACCTAGGTCACGCTTCCACTCATAACATTATTGATTTTGATTAGATTTATCTAAATGTGTCAGGGATTGTAATCGCCATTGTAACATGTGTTTTGCCTCTTTTAAAGCTAAGCTTGGGAGTCAAAAACTTGAAACATGTGACTTAATGTATTATGAGAAGATGTAATTTCAGTCAGGTTGTATACCAGGAAACCATGTATTAGAACAGCGCTCAGTGTTCAGCGATCCATGTACTGGCAACCATGACATACATTCGCGAACAGACACCTGGGACGCAGATTGTATTTTTCCTCTCATAAGTCCTGATCTTTCATGAAAATTGTAATATAAATCAGTAACAAACTTCGATTCTGGAAAACATATCCTAGAAACACATACAAACATAGGTGTTCGGATATTCAACGCCTCATCCAACAATACACATTGTGTTTTCAGCCCCTCAAACATGTTATCGTTATTATTGATTCAAATTCAAAATACTGAATTCCATACTGCCAACAATGTAATATAAGTATCAATGGCGACTTTTCTTGAAAGAATGATAAAACAAAATGGTTGAAAAAAAGGAATTAAGATAAAATCAGAAATTAATGTTGATGTCGCACTTTTTTTAAGGTACTCTTGATACAAACACTACAAAGGAAGTCTAGATGAAAAACATTTGCGTCTTTTGGACCTTACCCTAAGGGGTTTGAAGAAAAATGTCTGAAATCACACATTAACTATGCTAAAATCTAATTATGGAAAAACATTTTGGTGAATAAATTAAATTGGCATTATTGCAAGAAATTACATCGTGGGCAACATGCGCATTGATTTTCATCGTGTTCGTGTGGTTGACAATCCACATCTCAAGGGGGGGGGGGGGGGGGCCGGGGGTTGCTGGGAGTCACCATTTTTTCAACAGAAGATGTATAATTTTGTATGGAATTCCTTTATTCTGTTTCATTGTTGCTTGCTTGTATGAATTATGCAAGAAATGGAGGAGGGTACAGAAGGACTTTGGAAAATCTCTTGGTACATGTATACTCATATTCATCTTTTACCCCTTTTGGCAGGTGTAATTGATCTTGGTGTATGGTTCGAATAATGATGTTAGCCACAATGTTCTACTATTGTTGCATAAACTGACATGGGTAAATATAGTCATTTCACAAACACATAAATGATTAACCTTCTGTTTTCCTATCTTTCATTCCTTTTAATCTTTCTTTCTGTTTTTCTATCTTTCATTCATTTCTCCTATCTTTCATTCCTTTTAATCATTCCTTCTGTTTTTCTGTCTTTCATTCCTTTCTTCTATCTTTCACACACACACACACACACACACACACACACAGAAACTCAAACTTTCTCCAGCCAATTTAGGAAGAAAGTGTTGATTTTTTTTCCTTCCAATTTTCGAGATTTTCGATAGCGCAAGAGAGTCTCATGAGTAAAACCCTTGGCTCTGAGAAGGGACCATCAGACTCTCAAATCTCGATACATCTCGATAGCGAGTTATCCAATCAGCGCCACCAGCGCTATCGAAATTTATCGAGATTTATCAAGAATTAACCAATAGAACGTCAGGATTCTATCGAAAATTGCAGCCGCGGGACCAGCTGATCACACGTACACACGTACACGCAGCGCAGCAGCGGGTTCGCGATCATTCACCATACACTATTCACTCATCTACGTGAAATGAACAACTCTCTCTCCGGAAAAGTTGTTAAAATCTGGCCGGGTTTTACTAATCTAGATTGTGTTGCTTTGCTGTTATTCACAATTTTGCAGAACAGACCTCCCTGACTAAGCTCTACACGTATTAAAGTGAGTACCAAATTGCCACTGTTAAGTGTTTGCCATATCCCACCGTGTCCCACACATCCATTTCTGTGTTAGTTCACAACACTTGAGATAGGATCAGCGTCATTCAACAACATTGTCTAATAAAATGTTCTACCCTGACAATCAACTGACAGTCGAGTGGAAACTATGGGGCACACTTCGTCAGCTGGATGACTATTTCAAGTTCAACACTTGAATTTATGCTACATTTATATTATTTTACAACAAGATGGACTGTCACTGACTGTTTACCAATTACTGAATCAGTAGGCCTACAGTATTCAATTGCAATAGCCATAACTTCTTTTTTTTTCTTTAAATAATAATCAACTGGCAGTCGAGTGGTACTGGATCACACTTTCTCGGCTGCATGACCATTTAGAATTTAACACTTCTCAATATGAGAAGATATGTTTGGCAACAAGGCATGGAAAGTTGGCAATCATCAGAACTTAAGTTCAAGTTCTTGAGAATCAACTGGCTCATCAAGTGTGCCTATACTAGTTTTAGGCTTACAAAGTGTGAAGGGGAAATGTTTGGCAGAGCCAGAGGGCAAAGCAGTTTTGTCACCCACAATATCTCAGCTTAGATTCATGGCTCAGTGGATAAGGCGTTGGTTTCTCGATCTATAGCTCCTTGGTCCAATCTATTACGAGCCATGGCGGTTGTGTCCTTGGGTAAGGCACTTTTATCTCATTGACCCGTCCATCCGATAGGACATAAAGCTGGAGGTCCCATAAAAGAACCCACAGTTCCATACACTCGTCAAAAAGAGTAGGGTGAAAACCTGCTGTCGTTGTCACGTACACTATATCGATATGAAAACTACCTGGGACTGGATTCCAGAGGGTAATTAAGTTTGCCTTTCTTATCCCTGTCATATGAAATGATTACAAAACATTAGGTATTCATGTTTCGTCCAATTATAGGTTAATGTATCCAGTTATTCCTGTATAGCAACCGGTGCCCAGATTTGTTGCTATCCTGTCATTTGATTTTGAGGGCAAGTATACTACAGCTGTACACGTACATGTATGTCATGAACCGCACTAGTAACACTGCACTCACTAATATGAAGCTGACAAGGGCCAAACGAGTCAGTTCCCAGGATGGATCTCACCTCTCATGGCCATCTCTGGTTGACTCCTCCAACTCGGCATATTATTAGCATGACATCATTGCTTCTGCGTGTGCCTGATGCTGCCTTGTTCAAGTGCTACCTGCGTGCCTGCTAGTAGCTGCCTGCCTGCTATGCTAGTAGTAGCTGCCTGCATGCTTCCAGTCTGCTCTCTGCATGCAGTCTACTACCCAGAAGTACTCTTAGTGGGAACTCAACAGGGCTACACCAATGCCTTTCATCAGTAAGTCCCATTCCCTTCTATTAGTTCTTCCCACAGGTATTCTGTGCCTACCTTACGGCCATCACCTTAACTTTCTTAGGGCACGATTTACTTTAATAACAGCAACAATTTTAATAACAATCTTTAAAGCTACCATTTTGGGGTAATTCGTTAGCAAAAAGTGAAGGTTCAGCGTCATTGTAAAAGCAAATGGGAATTTTTTTTTTTTATAATCGAAGTATTTTTATTCTGAGTGATCATCAGAATAAACATTTTCTTTGTTTATCCTTCGGCTACCTTGCTCAAAACCGCACAATCACAAGCTACTGTAGTTTAATGGTAAAACAGTTCTTAATCTAAGAACAGTTCTGGGTTCAAGTCCCAGCGGTGGCAAATTTGTGCACGTTTTGAGCCATAAAGTGGTTAAATTATCTAATTACAGTATCCATAATAATAATTTCCATAGTTAACATAAGTATAAATAAAACATGTACATTTTCTATACCAAAATGGAATTTCCATTTTAAGGTCAAGTTGAAACAGAATTATACATTTTCTGAAATGGAAAAGACCATTTTTGAAACAGGAAATCGCTGTTACTACACTGGTACCTATGTCGATTGTGAGTTTGTGACCCTTAACTTCATGACCCCCAAATCGTATTGTTCCATTGCCACCTACTACGTTTGAAGTTGATGACAAATCACCATAACCAGCTACTCCAATATCTTCAAGCAAATAATGAGTCCTGACACCTTTCCACATGACCCTGAGAGAAATTAGTGTTCTCTCAATCATACATTTGCTAGAATTTAGACATTACTCTCAAAAGTTTATCTCACAAAAAAAAATATTATTATCATTCATATGTCATTCTCATCTCCATCCTTTGACCTCATTACCCATTAATATAATCATATCATTAGCACTCCTGTAGATATATGCCTAGAATGCTGATATTGTTGATGCTGTTAATCACCTAGGTCACGCTTCCACTCATAACATTATTGATTTTGATTAGATTTATCTAAATGTGTCAGGGATTGTAATCGCCATTGTAACATGTGTTTTGCCTCTTTTAAAGCTAAGCTTGGGAGTCAAAAACTTGAAACATGTGACTTAATGTATTATGAGAAGATGTAATTTCAGTCAGGTTGTATACCAGGAAACCATGTATTAGAACAGCGCTCAGTGTTCAGCGATCCATGTACTGGCAACCATGACATACATTCGCGAACAGACACCTGGGACGCAGATTGTATTTTTCCTCTCATAAGTCCTGATCTTTCATGAAAATTGTAATATAAATCAGTAACAAACTTCGATTCTGGAAAACATATCCTAGAAACACATACAAACATAGGTGTTCGGATATTCAACGCCTCATCCAACAATACACATTGTGTTTTCAGCCCCTCAAACATGTTATCGTTATTATTGATTCAAATTCAAAATACTGAATTCCATACTGCCAACAATGTAATATAAGTATCAATGGCGACTTTTCTTGAAAGAATGATAAAACAAAATGGTTGAAAAAAAGGAATTAAGATAAAATCAGAAATTAATGTTGATGTCGCACTTTTTTTAAGGTACTCTTGATACAAACACTACAAAGGAAGTCTAGATGAAAAACATTTGCGTCTTTTGGACCTTACCCTAAGGGGTTTGAAGAAAAATGTCTGAAATCACACATTAACTATGCTAAAATCTAATTATGGAAAAACATTTTGGTGAATAAATTAAATTGGCATTATTGCAAGAAATTACATCGTGGGCAACATGCGCATTGATTTTCATCGTGTTCGTGTGGTTGACAATCCACATCTCAAGGGGGGGGGGGGGGGGGGTTGCTGGGAGTCACCATTTTTTCAACAGAAGATGTATAATTTTGTATGGAATTCCTTTATTCTGTTTCATTGTTGCTTGCTTGTATGAATTATGCAAGAAATGGAGGAGGGTACAGAAGGACTTTGGAAAATCTCTTGGTACATGTATACTCATATTCATCTTTTACCCCTTTTGGCAGGTGTAATTGATCTTGGTGTATGGTTCGAATAATGATGTTAGCCACAATGTTCTACTATTGTTGCATAAACTGACATGGGTAAATATAGTCATTTCACAAACACATAAATGATTAACCTTCTGTTTTCCTATCTTTCATTCCTTTTAATCTTTCTTTCTGTTTTTCTATCTTTCATTCATTTCTCCTATCTTTCATTCCTTTTAATCATTCCTTCTGTTTTTCTGTCTTTCATTCCTTTCTTCTATCTTTCACACACACACACACACACACACACACACACACACAGAAACTCAAACTTTCTCCAGCCAATTTAGGAAGAAAGTGTTGATTTTTTTTCCTTCCAATTTTCGAGATTTTCGATAGCGCAAGAGAGTCTCATGAGTAAAACCCTTGGCGCAGTTGGTAGAGCGTCAGACTGATAACCTGAGGGTCATGAGTTCGATTCCTGACATAGATGCTCTTTTGGTTTTTTTCTCGTTGATTTGAAACTAATACTCTATACGCTAAAATCACCAAGCAAAACCACCGACGTCTTATAGCCTAGTGGTAGGGTAAGCGCCGGGACTACCTCACACTCGTGCTAGCGAGCACGGGTTCGAAACCTGCTAACTCCAAGGTTGCAAAGCCAAGGTTCAAGGATTGTCGGATGGCCCGGCAAAGGCATTGGGATCGCCCTTGTTCCTCCCCTAAAGAGTTAGAGTCTATAGTTCTTATAGGCTATAGTTTTTAGGAGGTAGGAAGGGATACGAGATGGGCCGGTCGCCATACCAGAAGGGAACTAATGGTAGTCGGTAAAGGGTGATGAGCCCGAAGTCACGACACCTGAACTCCT
Source organism: Arbacia lixula (assembly GCA_963669155.1). Taxonomy (NCBI): domain Eukaryota; kingdom Metazoa; phylum Echinodermata; class Echinoidea; order Arbacioida; family Arbaciidae; genus Arbacia; species Arbacia lixula. The sequence continues at coordinate 13,987,571 of OZ022595.1, read as the reverse complement.
GGCAACCATCGCTTAACCTTTTTTTTTGGTTGTTGTTGAACTATTGACTTTAATTGTTGTTTTCCTTCTATCTTTGATGACAACAATCATCCAGAGCCTTATCATCTTTGTTGTTCCGTTTTTCATTATTCCATATTCCTCTTCTTATTACTTTTCTGCCCGGTTTTTTGTCCATTGATTTTCTACACTTTCCTGGAGCATGTTGCCTATAGGTTTTAAATTCTACCTTACTATCGATGGTAGCTACCGAGAAAACCTATCTGCAACATGACCCTGATCTCTGATATCATCCAATCTTTCTTATTTGCACAGAGTAGAGGGTATCCTCAACCAGCAAGGCTATATCATTCAATCCTACAGCGGAAGGCCTTCCCTTCAGGGAAACGCCTGATCGGAGGAGGGTTCGTTATCCAGTAGAACAATGACCCAAAGCACACGTCACGACTATTCAAAGAATATGCAAAGGCTACTTGAAGAAACCATTTCGAAGGGGGGGGGGGGACACAATATCAAATGCCCCCCCCCCCCCCCACTATTTTCGGTCGCGTACCTCCACGAGACTGGGCGGATTAATTTTTTTTCGAAAAATCTCATAACCCCCCCCCCCCCCGCCCCCCCCCCCGCTCAGCTACTTCTTGAGGAAAAACATGTCCCCTCCACCTTCGGGGAGCGATTTCCGCCCATGATCATCACCAAAATTACGATCATCATTATCACTATCAATATCACTATCAATACCACCATCCTTCCCATATATTGCACAGGAATATATATAAAATGCAATTAGACAGGGGCGGATACAATCATTGATATTTCGGTTCACAATATATTCTTTTAAGTGATTGAAAAGAATGAAAAAGAATCCAATTACCATGATTACGAAGGAAAGGTAATCACAGCAAATAAACAATGACAATCATCTCTTGTATCTAGACCTTTAAATAATATACACGTATACAGATTTTGAACAATACTTTCATGTCCATTACGAATTCAAGAAATGGGGTACACATGACCAAATAGGGCGCTGTTTTTGCAACAACACTTACGACTATGTGCCATTGTTGCTGCTGTTTTGTCCATAGATTGGCATTTTTAATATATTGGCTCGTTTTTGCCACATATTGCACTCAATTTCAAAACATGATTGATGCTTTGAAAAAATATCCACATTTCAAGACGCTGATAATATAAATTTTTACCAATTCACAATCAACTTGAATCCATTTCCATTTTGACAAATTAACGACTCTCAAAGCGTCTGGATGAAAAACGAAAAACTCCATTGTAGCTTGGGACACTTTCATCGTCTACAGATGGTCTATAAAAGTCATTAAATTAAAACGATTTCCTTGTTTCAGATATGTTACATAATCATATTCCTCTAACCATAGGTTTATATCATGATTAAATGCTGACTACAACACTTTACCTCAAACATTCTCACAAAAAGATGAAGGATGAAAGAAATAATAAAAAAGGCATAAATATAGGAGAAAAACAATACGCATACCGTACTTAACGATATTATATTTTAACCTATTTTGACTAACATAAGTTTCTTGTTGGAAGTTGATTTTTAAGAAGAGCTTTGGATTCCGTATCACACACATATTTCAACAAAAGTTTTGAAATTATTCGGCTTTGGTTTATTGATTTACAAATATATTGATAGATATCCTACAATTACTTAAAAGTAGAAGAGACACTTTGGGGAAGAAACACCCTGTATTTTAATTGTATGTATCCACATTTTTGGTTAATTCAATTCGTGAAGACCAACGTATTCACGGAATAGTACTATTCTTGATATCACAGTAATAAAACACTTGCTCTTAAGCAAAGATTATACTATAGGAGCCTAATTCACCACTGAATCTGAATGAAACCGAACGCGTCCGCTTTAAAGATGTACAAAGAGAACACTTCCACGTCGCTCTTGAATTATAATTCACTACTGACATGACTAAAACCAAATGAATGACATGTTCTACAATGCATCTAGTTTAAAGATGAAAAATGGAAAAAAATTGCATATTAGGCTAACAACCCAGGAATGCTGTATCGCCCCTTCGGTAAAATAGAGCAAGTTGCAGAATTAGTGGATACATGTATGTATATTACCTCATCACAATCACAAAATGAAGTTATGTGGACGTAAGACAAGAATTTCACGCCGAGGACATTCTTCACATAATGGAAGTAAAAGTCACAATTAACTGATAGACTGGTCATCACTAACATAGGTTTTTACTTAGGTTTTTTTTTCTGAGGTATAGATTAATAAAGCTCTAATTGTATAGGAAAAGATACGATTAACATATGTACAATGCAACTGATATAAGTCATGGTTGACATTAAAAATGTGGTGTAAAGCTCACAAACTTATTTGCTAAAGGCACAAAAGACTTATATCGAAAGTTATATGAATAACTAGGAAAAAGTGGAAGTGTTGTAAATTCTCGGCGAAAACGATTTGAGAGTTTGTTTTCATAGTACTGAGATACAAGCTCGATGAAAACTGGAAATGCCAAATGCCGTATAAACACGATAGAATTTGGGTGCGATTTAAACAAAATACACACTGTAAAAAATATTACATTTTTTTTACGGGAAATTTCCTGGCAGTCCGGGACGCCAGGAACGCCCGTTTTTTCACATCCTCATACAGTGTTTTAACAGACTAGTGTAAATTTACAGGTTCCCGTAATTGACCACCTTGTTATTGAACAGTTTCGCATTCCCGTTATTATACAGCCTCAGCCTACATTTTACATTTTACACTTTTACATGTGTACGACTGGTCAATTTCTGCACCACCCACTATCGAGCACAGACAAACATGATGGTGATAGTGATGGTCTCATTGCACACTGTGTTTGAAATACTGTATATGATTTTGCACTTCTGAAATGTTGTTTATTGGAATGTTACCACTGGATTTTTGTGTTTTTTTGTGAGCACTAATCAATGCTAATTTACATTCCTATCCCACGCGGAAGGCGAATATGGTGATGCTGATTTTACACTTTAAGTACATTAACTCTGTATGTACGACTGGCCAATTTCGGCATCATTAATACATACTAGGTGCATATACATTATATAGCAGCATTTCATATGCTAACGAAAGGGTTAAATTTTTCTTTTCCTAGAGATTTTTTTGAAAAAGAATGACGTCTAACACTGCATTTTTTTTTTTTATCTTAGAGCACATCACGATTATTCTCAATTGCAAGTTTGCTTCAGAGCTTGGTGATATGATACGTATCTTAGAATAGCATCGGGGTGTCCTTGAAGTGTCACAAAGGACACCGAAGGAATGTTTGAAGTCTTTTAACCTTGTCACTTAAGACACTAATAATGGCGATGTGAAATATGATATTAAAATGTAGCATCCCTTTTCCTCTGTATCCTCACCCTCCCCTCGTATTTTTCTCATTCTCACCCCCCTCCCACACACACACACGCACACACGCAAACACTTATACACACAATGTATCCGTCTTTCTTGAATCACTCCACTTTCATCATCCTCTTTCAATTTTGCCCCGTGCCCCAGAGAGGAACTATGTAATCGGCAGAATAAAACTCTACTGTGGACAACGGCAGAGACATCGGCAAACCACTCCAGTGTGAACAAACATCTAGTTGTCATCGACAGCGAAGTCCGCTTCGGACGGCTGCGTCTGTTGAGTAAGAAATGTGGATACCGTTGACCCTGTGCTGTCGTGACGGTGACTGACGGTTGGGAGTGCGTTGTACAGCGGGCACGGGCGGATCCGTCCGTTGTCGCACGCCTGGCACGCGTGGCGTCTGCCGCTGGATCGTGTTTGGTCGTCGTCGTCTCTGCGAGGGGAGGGGCCTATACTCTCCGGCTCACACTGCATGAATATTTAATTATTGAATGATTAACGTTATGAAATACAGAACCAACAACGACAACCATTACATTGGGCGGAGTCAGCGCTCTTCAGACCATCTTTTTAATGTATGCAAATTAGGCACGTCGTTCAAACAATGCGTTACTAATGGTAGCCCCAAAGCTTGTCCGAGAGATTCAGAGTGACTCAGAATGCATTCTAGCCATGAGAAAAATAAGTTCCTACTAATCTATGTCAAATTATCCACTAATGATGCTTCTGGCAGAAAGGGCGTTGTGGGTTGACATGTGTGATTCACAATTACCATTGTCGAGATCTGAATTGCTTATCTGATACACATACACATTTTTAGATCCAAAATTTTCACTTTTGGACAAATTTTGATCTAAAAATGTGTGTATAAGAACTTAAAGTCAGAACACAACAATGGTTACGGTGCATTACACATGCCAAACTGCAACTTCTTTTCTGCCAGAAGCATCATGTATTATCAATTAAACTGTCATGGCAGTTGCTAGTGGATTAACAGGTGTGATACACAATTAATTATCTCATACACACAAACGTTGAGGTTCCACCAGTAATGGTCACTGACCTAGACTTCGCTGACGATATTGGTTGTTATATTCCACATACTAAGAATGTTGCTATATGATTGGTCAAGAGTTGATCACGTGATGAGGCGTAGTTTTTCCTATCAGATCACCTGAGAATAAAAGTTCGTTACACTCTAGGTGATAGTACTTTTTGGTTTCGCTGATCTCTTCACTCCTCACAGTCCTAATGCGTGATTAATATTTTGAGTACGCGCGAAATAAAAGTGCGTTACACTCGGACTATCAGCTCCCACTAACGCGTCCAAACGCGCGTCATAATGCGCGTCCTAATTAAACGCGCGTCATAATTATGCGCGTCATAATTACCGCGCATCCTAACGCGTGTTCCCCATGGCAGCGGCTCGGGGTTAGGTAGAGAAGTAAACATTACTTTTGTACGTCAAATTGCCATTTTTGGTATAGATAGTTGGTTTCAGATGTGGAATATAAATCAAATAATCAACTTTTGGTTTCAGGCAATGAGACGAACTATCACTTCCTCGGCGATCTGAATGTATACGCTATCTTTCCTCAGCTGTGCTTCGGAAAGATAGCTACATCCAGATCGCCTCGGAAGTGATAGTTCATCCCATCACCTTCACCAACGTTGATTATTTGTTTAATATCAGATACGGCAGAGAAGGCAAGGAAACTACTTCTAACAGTGGAAAGGGAGTGCAATAGGACTGGTCTGCAGCTAAATGCCAAGAGGACAAAGGTGATGGCCTATAATATTATTGACACCCCTATTGTACCTTAGATGGCACAGGTCTCGAAGTGAAGACTAACTTCGAATATCTGGGATCCTGGATTGCCTCGAAAAACCAGGATATCAGAATCAGACGTGCCCTTGCATGGAAGGCCTTGCATAGTATGAGAAAAGTTTGGAAGTCCTATTAAAGATGACGTATGAAACGCCGGCTTTTTGTTGCAACAGTTGAATCTGTCCTGCTCTATGGAGCAGAGACATGGACGCTCACAGCCCAACAAGAGAAAGCATTGGATGGAGTGTACACACGCATGCTTAGGATAGCTCTTAATGTGTCCTGGGGGGCATTTCATCAAAGGACTTGTCGGACGTTTTATCCGACAAGCTGTTACAAGCTACTGAAATGCTTGCATCTGATTGGATTAGAGCAAATTTGTCGGATAAAATGTCTGACAAGTCCTTTGATGAAATGCCCCCCTGGTGTGACTTCATACGAAATGTCAATTTATATGGTGGTCTACCAAAAGTATCTCTCAAAGTGCGTGAGAGGGAATGAAAATAGCGGAACACTGTGTGCGACACCCTGAACTATCTGCAAATCTCCTCACACTCTGGGAGCCTAAACAGGGTACTGCAAAAAGAGGGAGAAGTCGGGCCATTTACATTAGTATACTAAAGAATGACACTGGCCTTGATAGCGTTAGTCAGCTCAGGACAGCCATGCTGAATAGACAGGTCTGGAGGTGCTACTATGTTCATGGAACCCGAGATGGCATAGGCTGAAGCCTATGCATGCCCTCGAATTAGTAGTAGTGATTTGATTTAAAACTAATTTGAAATTATTTTTTTTTAAGTGTCGATTTTTTTTTGTTAACACCTAGCGTGATAACTGCTGGGTTGTTTCCCGGTTGAAATATAGAATGAAAACGGGAATAAGAACGGTCTGGATATCATGCTCAAATGCCAATAGACCCGTAGCATGTCTTCCAGGCTGTTGGGCATTTGTAAACTTAACTATTCATTAAAGGGGTCTGGCTTTAGTAGACTAATCATTCTCAACTTTCATTCTCAGCTTCGCCCTGAGAAACGAGAAGATTTTTTGAGTGACTGGTCTTGTGAGTACTGGACTTAATTGTTCAGTTTGGATTAAAAATGTTCAACAGCCTGGAAGCTAGGCTAGTCTTCCTCTCGCCCTTCTTACCATTTCTCCGCAGTTGAAGCACGGAGCAGGCACCCCTGCTCGGGCCCGCCCTGTAAACTCATGTCCGCATGCGGGGCACCGGAAGCGGCCGTGTCCAAACTCAAGGAGCTTTGGGACAGGATCGTAGCGAATGTGACACCTGGAGCATCTAAGATTGAGATATAACGAGGAGAGAAGTGTAAGGATGAAACCTGGGATGAATATGGAGATATAGAGGAGGAGGAGGAGGAGGAGGAGGAGGAGGAGGAGGAAAATTAGAAGGGGGAGGAGGAGGAGGAGGAGGAGGAGAAAGAGGAGGAAGAGGAGGAGGAGAAGGAGGATAAGGGGAAGGAGGAAGAGGAGGAGGAGGAGGAGGAGAAGGAGGAAGAGGAGGAGGAGGAGGAGGAGGAGAAGGAGGAGGAGGAGGAGGAGGAGGAGGAGGAGGGGGAGGAGGAGGACGAGGAGGACGAGGAGGGGGACGAGGAGGGGACGAGTATAGGAGGACGAGGAGGAGAAGGAGGAGGAGGAGGAAAATGAGAAGGGGAGGAGGACAAGGAGGACAAGAAGGGGGAGAATTAGGAGGAGGAGGAGGAGGAGGAGGAGGAAAAGTAGGAAAAGAAGGAAAAGGAGGAGGGGGAGAAGGAGGAGGAGAAGAAGGAGGAGTGTGGTCGGTACTCGCTTTAACTGTTATTACCGTCGTCATGGAAATACTAACCAAATAGGGTTTTCAAGGCCTGGTAAAGTAAGACTAAATGCATGATAGAATCGTGTGCTTACCTTGATACCGGCTTGATGCAGAACACTTTTCTCCACCACGCGTGCGAGCAAGGTCCGCAGGCGAACAACCGTTTGTCCACCATGTTTTTGTTGTGTTCCTTCACATTGGCCTTAGTCAGCGCAACCACACGTTGTGGGGGGTCCGGCGTCGGCTAGTAATTGACAAGTGTTTGTAATGTACATGTATGCACAATATTAGGCACGTCGTTTAAACAATACGTCAATAATAGTAACCCGAAAGTGTTTCAAGTGTTCAAGGTATGTCTGACTAGCAACAAATAATACATTTAAAGTGCACTAGAAATAGGTGAATGAAATACCTCGTTATACGTAGTTAGGGGAAATATGTGAATACATTAAATTCATGATATACGAAAGCGGTTGATTACAATGATATTACTTGATTACAATGATTATTATATGTTGCACAGAGTTTATTCCATTTCCTTGAATTTGGGATTTAATTGGGGCATAAATCATTCAAACATCCACATGGCTACTAAAAGCGTGCTGAAACATTCCACAACCATGACAATGCTTTGATGTCCCAATTGCTCAGCACCGAATTTCATCGGATGTCAAATTGGAAAGAAATATCTTTAATAGCCCATTTTGTCCCACGAAGCTTTGTTTTCAATCACATTGTTTTTCAATTTAAAAAAAAAAAGTTAAGGGCAACACCAAGTCAGATCCTACAGTCTGCTTTCCTCTACAGGATTGTGGAATGATAAATAAACGAAGATATAAGATATTTTTCTTCCTGACAAAACCGACTAATTTCTTCACTTTCCTGATTTTTCCGGAATTGTTGGATTCAATTCTTTTCAAAAGTATATCTTAAGCTGTGTAATATCAATAAAAGCGTTTGCGTGCAGCTGAGATGTTCTTTCAGAAAAAAAATTGTTTGTTTGTTTTTGCTGACAACTGATTTGCTCAAAAAAGTATTGATGCCAATAACAGAAGTGAAAAAGCAAAATGAGACACTACATTTATGTTGTTCTCGCTGTGAAGCAGTTGCCACACAATCATGTTCGTGATTGTTTTTTTTAAACAAAATGAAAGAAAGGAAATTGGTCAATGTTAAAAAAAAAAAATCTGAAAAACACATGTTAAAAAGACATGACTTATGCATATCCTTCCACAACAATATCCCTGTGAAAAAGAAAGTAGACCTACGTCGCCCTTCAGTCGTATATGGATGAGGCGGAGGGCGAGCTCGGACCGCTCGGCCGTGGCGGTGACCACGAACTCCGTGGTCCCGTTGTCCCTCACATTGACGGTTATTGTCGCGTTGCCGCACTCCCGACGAATCGCCTTGATCACCACCCCTATCTTCCGCTCGTCTGGCTATTAAAAGTGTTTTAGGGGTATGGTGAAAGGGGAGTTTAAACATATATGCATGGTTAAAGGCATATCGTAATCTACCTGTATGATAATCAACACTCATGGGAGATAAGGGTAGAATGGGAGAGAAAGAGTGAGAGTGGGAGAGAGAGAGAGAGAGAGAGAGAGGGGGGTGTGTGAGAGAGAGGGGGGGACACAGAGAGAGAGAGAGAGAGATAATGGTAGAATGAGGGAAAGAAAGGGGGAAGAGAGGAGAGGGGAGGGGAGAGGGAGGAGAGAAGGGGGAAGAGAGAGGGAAGAGAGAGAGAGTGGGGTGGGGGAGGGGGGAGGGAGAGACAGAGTGAGAGAGAGAGAGTGAGAGAGAGAGAGAGTGAGAGAGAGATAATGGTAGAATGAGGGAAAGAGAGAGGGGGAAGAGGGGAGGGGGAGAGGGAAGAGAGAAGGGGGAAGAGAGAGGGAAGAGAGAGAGTGGGGTGGGGGAGGGAGGGAGGGAGAGAGAGGGGGAGACACGCACACACACACACACACACACACACACACACACACACACACAGACACAGAGAGAGAGAGAGAGAGAGAGAGAGAGAGAGAGAGAGACGGGTGGGGGTAGGGGAGGCTTGTGGCGATGGTGGGTTATTTTACTGTATGTGTCACCTCTGTAATGATTTGTCAAAGCGAAAAAAAGAGAAGAAATCACTAACTCTCTAAATTGGGAACTTGCTCAAATTTGAAACTCACACTTCGCTCTTCAAATTGGCACATATTGCATTGTCCTGAATTGTATTCGTCGACGTTTTATTAACGCGCAATTGAATTCACATTGTGCAATATCATAAAAATTATGATTTTAGATAATAATGTTGCCAATTTGTTCAGTGATCAGTTTTGATCTTAAAAGTGATCAGTTTTTATCTTAAAAGGTCTTGGTCGTAACCGTCATAGTGAATTAGCTATACAGATTTATGCTTCATTTTTGCTATTATACGGACTGGTAAAACATCGTACCTATTGTCATTATGTTGTAAAAAGTCCTATACTTGCCATTTTAAAAGCCGTATAGTGATCAGTTTTTTTTTTATCTTTAAAAGGTCTTTGTCGTAACCGTTGTACTGAATCAGCTATACAGATTTATGCTTCATTTTGATGTACGGACTGGTAAAACATCGTGCCTATTGTGATTATTTTGTTAAAAGTCGTATACTTGCCAATATGAAAGCCATATAGTGATCAGTTTTGATCTTAAAATGTCTTGGTTGTACTAAGTCAGCTATACAGATTTATGCTTCATTTTGCTATATAGACTGGTAAAACATCGTAACTATTGTCATTATTTGGTTCAACGTCCTATATTTGCCCATTTGAAAGCCATATAGTGATCAGTTTTTATCTTAAAAGGTCTTGGTTGTACTGAATCAGCTATACAGATATTATGCATCAGTTTGCTTTGGAGGGGGAAGATATCGTATAGGTTATCATTTATTTTTAAAAGGAGTCTACTGTACTGGGAAGACAAAAAGCCCTTCAAAAGGTAATCATGAGCAATCACCTTGCCAGTGGTTTTAAATTCATGTATTGTCCATTTTAGAAACTTGCAGAAAGTTATTTGCCCTAAAATTATTCACATTTACAGTAATCAGTGATAAAATCACAATTCCTCAAATTGTTCGGGCCGAACATTTAGATGATTTGTGATTTAATTACTAATTACTCCATATTTGTATTATATGAGGGCAAATAACTTTGAGCAAGTTTCTAAAATGGGCAATACATGAATTTAAGACCATTTACAAGAAGATTGCTCACGATTACCTTTTGAAGGCTGTTTTTGTCTTCCCAGTACAGTATACTCCCTTTAAAGTCCTATGATACTTACCCGTCCATTTTCTCTCAGGTATTTTATCCGCTCCCTTCCGATACGATGTGTCTGAGAGAACACAGAACAGGGGAATAAAGTGAAAAACATATAATTTTCTTTTGCAGACGACACCACATTCTGTAACGACATACCATGAATCACGAAAACAACATAACATAACATCTGCCCTACTCTGACAAAAGGAAACAAGTAACAAATCACTCAAACCTGGGTTACTGGTACTCTTAGATTGTACCCAGCATTCCCTACACACAGGCAAAATCTGACCAAGAAATGTTCATCTCACTGCGAGATATTCAATCTAACATGATCTGGTGATGCACTGATGCCAATGGAAGTGACAGACACATTTTGCTCATTTACAAAAAAAAATCTTTATTGTTAGTTGCTTCCCTTTGTCAGGCTTTTAAGCATGGCTAATTTATGGTTAATTCATGGTTAATTAGTGGTAACTTATTTTTCGAATTTAATAACCCTTTTAAAGGATAGCTCACCCTGAAAATAAGTTGGTTTCAATAAAAGCAGAAACATGGAAACAACTTGAAAGAAACATTATTAGTAAAGGTTTGACGAAAATCCGTCAAAAGATGAGAAAGGTCTGATCTTTTGAAATTTCAAATTTGTGACGTCACTTCCGAGGTGCTCTCCCGCCTGTTGTGTGCAGTATAATTCAATAAATTGTTTTTATCTGTGTTTGACAACGAAATAATTTGTTTTCATACAGGTATCTGTGTAAAAATGTATTTCTAATGATGTATCAAATGAAATGTACTGGTAAAAGGATACATTCTTTTTGAGAAAAATGCACAATTTCAAAGATAATTGCACACAACATATGGGAGAGCACCTTGCACGTGAATCAAAACTTTAAAAGATCATAACTTATTGAAACCAACTTAAGTTTATGGTAAACTATCCCTTTAATACAACAGGGACGCATAGACATTGACGCCTCTTGAAAAGTACTATCTGCCCTCCGAACCCTCTACCCTCACATTTTTGGAGCAAAGGTCAAATATTTTAATGAAAGAATAATTTGATTGATTATCTGTTCCTTCCCTATATTAGAAAGCTTAACACCGATGTGTATATCCACCCAGCTGGCATTTTTTTATTTTATACATATTGAGCAGGTTACTACAATCTATTCATAAGTCTCTCGTTTTTCCACATGTAATAAACAGATGCTGGTAGGTAACTTCGGTATTCCCACAAAATGAACAGTTAATATCTGAGGAAATTTTGAGTATCAGTTCCTAAACCGATAATAATTGTATTGGTGGTAAATGTAATCAGCACGAACCATTTTCTCGATTATATGTTCATAATCGTATGGAATTGGAGTTTGCAACTCTTGTCAAGTTGACCCTCGCCCTTTGAAAGAAATCTCGGCTGGGCACTAGCCTTGCTAGAAGGCTGTTAGATATTTCTGATCCGAACCGACAAATAGTGTCTAGTACTCTAAGACTAGTCGCTAGCTGTATCACGCGACAAGCCGGAGAAAGGAATTGAAAATGATTAGTCTATTCATGGACCCTACCGTGACGACGTGCATATTGAGTATTACAATTTGGATTAAAATGTCCAAGCGCCTGGAAATCAGGCAAGCAGGCCACAGTCAGTGCTATCGACGCCACGATCCTTGCCGAAGAGCTTCGGAATCACGCTCCATGCCGTATTTAACTCCTTTTGTACCATACTTGTGCGTATTTTGGGGTCGATAATACACACGACGTCCATAGAGCAGCATTTTGTCTGGAGCATATGGTTAAGCGATGTTTTGAGATATAGAACGAAATTATTCATATTTATTCTACTTCTTCATTAATTTTTGTTGATATACACGTTAAAACGTAGGTATCCCTGTGTGGTTGTAAAAATACTTTTAATGTGCGCCCGACAACTTGAGAGACCGTGCTGTTTTAATTGAACTAAGGAGATGAATTAATTGTAATGTATATAAACACATTATACATAAAGACATGAAACATTATATATAGTGTCGACCACACCACCATACGAAGAGCTCATTTGCATAAGGACTTAGATCCATTTTTTATCAAATTTGATTTGTTTGTCTCAATGTATAGATTTGAAGTAGCTCTATATGATAATACCAAAGAAAAGTTGAAATTCCCATTAAAAGGTGAACAAAAATGGCAAAGAGAAATTACTTCTTTTTCAAAAGGGGTTTAGATCCACTTCAGTTTGTTTGCAAAAGGGGCTAGATCCACAAAGGTAATTTTGGGGAAAAAAAATATTTTTAAGGTCTGAAGACAGGTAGATTTCTTTTATACCCAACTTTATGTTCACATGATAGGGTAGTATATCATGACAATTTAGTTTCGCTTAAGAATATTGCAAAATGGGAGAATACAAAAAATAGATTTTCTCAGAATGCATGGTCTAAAGTGGATCTAAACCCTTTTGCAAACAAGCTCTTCTTCAAAATCATATAGTAATCATGCAGTCATGGCAATGGTGATTTCGATGAAAACGTCTCCAGCTCTATCTTCTACATTTATGTTCATGTTTATTTAGGTAATGGTATACGTAAACATACTGTATGAGTCAGTGGAATTAAAAGGCCTTTCATGTGAAGGACAATTCATATCACTAACATACATTCTACTTCTAATATCACATGATTAAACTATTTATATTGAGCATCCACTGACCACATTGCACATGCAGATATCGAGAAGGCTATACATAAACAATAGGTATTGTGGTCACGTTACCACTGAGTTTGTCATGTTAACATTTTCATTATTTTACTACAACTTTCGAGAGTCGTGGTAAACATATCGTTTTCGAAATGAGACGACACAAACTAATGTAATATATCTTACCCGCTGCTCTAATCCCGCCATTGTGTCTTCGTCAATATTAGCGATATAGTTCCAGTTGAAAATTTATCGTTTCAATTAAACTCGTTTGTCGCCTGTGTAATATTTGTGTATATCCGGCACAGCCGCGTCAAAACGCTATATATCTTACCCGTTTCTCTAATCCCGCCATTGTGTCTACGTCAATATTAGCGATAGTTCCAGTTGAAAATATATCTTTCCAATTAAATTCGATTGCCGCCTGTGACATACGTGGCAAAACGTGATCGCACAATGATCAGATACTGTACAGAGACAAGAATGAATCGATCGTTATGATAATACACCGTTCATGTGCGGTACACAGGAAAGGAGGCGGCGGCCGTTCTAATCATGTAGTGTCGATTGTGATCGACAGTGGACTCATTCGCGCAACATGCAGCAAATATATTTCCGTCTGGCATCGGGCTCATGTGATGAACCTTGAACTTGCATGGGGAATCCCAAACAACCTGCACGCATAAATTATGATTATGAGACTGGTCAGAGCCACTGATCTCTACACTAGTAGGGAGATCAGTGGTCAGAGCCCTGGTATTTGTATAGCGCCAGCTGCTGACTGTGTTTGGCCAATGCACTTTTTCCCTAGAGTTGTGCCTCCCCCCCCCCTTTTTTTTTTTTTTTTTTTTTAGCTGTACAGTATTATAGAGCTCTTTGCACCCCCCCCCCTATCGCCCTAGCACACACACACACACACACACACACGTACACACACACACACATACACACACTCACACACACACACACACACACACACACACACACACAAACACGCTGATCTCTGTGCCCCATTTTTTCTTCTCTGATGTATTTTCCTCCTCATTCTCCTGTCATCCTTTGTTTCTCTTTTATCTTCTTCTTCTTTAATTGCCTCCGTCTCTTGTTTATTTTCTCCTTCTTCTTCTTCTTCTTCTTCTTCTTCTTCTTCTTCTTCTTCTCCTTCTTCTTCTTCTTCTTCTTCTTCTTCTTCTTCTTCTTCTTCTTCTTCTTCTTCTTCTTCTTCTTCATCTTCTTCTTCATTGTCCCCGTCTTCACGTATCTCCGTTCCTTTTCTCTCATTTCCCTTCCTTCTTAATCATCTCCTAATTTCTCGTCATCCACCGTCATCTTCTTCTTCTTCTTTCGTATTTCTTCCTTCCCTCACTCCGCCCTGATTCCTATACTCCTCCTTTCACCGTTTCTTTGTCCTTTTTCCAGTTTTCATAAATTCAATTACAAGTATACCTCCGTTAGAAATACATGTGGAACAGAAATTGTTGCATGTGTTCAGTTTTGACGCAAGGATCGACGAGGAAAAAATGAAATGAAATATTTCATGGCTTTCCCCATTTGTTCTGAACATATTAAGCCTCAATCTATGTAAATGTCGCGTCACAATTAGAATATCGATGCATTGTGTGATTAGGCCCTACTTAACTGTGCAAAACGCACTTACTGGCACATAAAGATTTAAAATGTACAAACAAAAACATCTAAAATATGAGTATAATTATTTACGTAAACAAGATTATCAGAAAACAATTCAAACCGGGTTCGTTTTTATATTGAACAGTTGAAAGTGCATACTGAATATTAAGTTGGTATAGATAACAGCTGAAACATGAAATAAACAAATTAGTTAAGGTTTGACAAAACCCCGTCAAAAGATAACACAGTTATGACTTTTCAAATTCCTTGAGTTTGTGACCCCACTTGCGAGCAACTCTGCCAAAAGTTGTGTGCAACGTCAGACAATTTTGTTGAAAATTTCCATTTACTCAAAAATTTAAATTTTCTGCTCCAATTTAACTTCAGGGTAGAATTTCTCTTTAATAGCATTGACAGCTGATTTTTTTTCTCTCTCTACCGTCTCATATGTGTATTTTTCCTGACATAATGATGTCTCGTTTGTTTCTCATCAGAAAACCCCATCTCCTCCAGCCCCCCCCCCCCCCCCCCCCTTCTGTACATAGCATCGTTCTGCGCGCGTTGACGTCCACTCGTTTTTCGTCTTTCATGTATTGAAAGAGTGGTACCATATATTGTGTCAGCCAGCCGCATTTACTGCGCATTTGTATACAATGAGAATCTAGTTCAGTACAGTCTGTGCACCTCGAGCGAATGAAAGAAGGCGGGGTGGTACTGTAGTAGTGTAAGCGCAACCAAGGAGTATACTGGTGTGTAGTATTCCACTTCAAGTTAAAGCCAGTGCGAACGACGTATTTCTGCATTTGCTCATGTAGGAAACAGTGTGTATCTCTTGACCTAATGGTATGGTAAGTTTGCCAGTGTTGATTTTTTCCCCTCAAAAAAGTATGAACATGTGTTAACGGTGACGTTGTGTAGTTCTCGTCGTTCCAAGTATGAATTCATTCATGAGTCATGTGAGTCATGTGCATGCAGTGCGCACGTCGCACATACGGTACGGTACCGTACGGTAGGTATGCGGGGGTTTGCCTGATGATCCGAGTGAGTTCCCGTGCAGCTCTGTACGGGAACTCCTTCGACCGCCACGGTCTTATAAACTGTCCAGTTATTGAAGAACGCTTAAATGTTATCGTTTGGTAAGCGTATCCCAGGCCTAGGTAAAAAACGGCTGGGTCGAAATCACAAAAATGTTCTTACATTTACAGAGATCAAGTTACCAACTCAAACTGGCAACTATCCTCGTCATGCCTAAAATTACAGTTTATTAATATTTACATTAAATATTGGGAACCATTCCTGGCACTGTTTTTTTCAAGTTGCTCTCTGTGTCAAAATAAGTGATTTAATGTTAGAAGGGCAGGGTTTATATTTGTGACTTCGCCGACTTCAGCCGGTTTCAAAATATTGCATCTACATGTAGCTGCTAATGGCATGCTATCTTTAGGTTATAATATCCGTACATGATGTAATAGGGTCATATGGGTTAAACTTATGGGCTTGAATTGAAATTGATAGCAGGTAGCAGATGCAATGTTTTGAAACTGGCCAGACTAAGTCGCTACATACATACTATGTTTATGTAGAAACAACATCCGGTATTGTATGTGTCATGACGTGTTGTTAAACTATTTAGATTTCTCTAATGCTACAGCAATTCAGCCTAATTTAGAACTTAATTTTTCTGTTGATGGACTTAATGCTAGACATGTTGGTACGGTAGCTGTAAATTTACCTCCCCAAAACAGATACAGGTTTATGACCATCAAAGCAAGCATTGGTTGTTGTCCAATAACAACTACATCAGTACATGTTATGTAATTCAAAGTTTTGAACAGCACTATGGTATTGTACATGCACGCAAGTCCTGACAATTTACACAGAATTTGATGTAGGGGCACAGAAAAGCTCCTTGCAGTAAAATCCTGGGCCCTGTTACATAAAAGTGTTGGTAAGTAATGCATGACGTTACGCACAACTGGTGACCTGTTCTTATTTGCCAAATCAGATACTCAATGATTTTGATTCCCGTCCACTTAAGTTAAGATCTGGGCCCTGTTGCATAAAACTTACCATTTATGGCAACTTTGCTATCAATGGCAGCTTCTATGGCAACCTTGAATTTGATTGGCTGTTGAGCAATGTTACCATGGTAGTTACCATTGATAATGGAGTTACTATCAATGGTAACTTTTATGCAACGTGGCTCTGGTCTGTGTACACTGTACATGTACATGTACTGTAGATTAAAATTTGTGTTGTTAACAAGTGTCTGAATACAAAGTTTATTGCTTGTCAAATATGATAAAATAAGGATTGTACTTTGTAGAAAATTCACTTGCTCTTTGTTAAAACAGGAACAAATTGGGGTCCTGTTTTCTTTGTTGGCTATCCATTCCCATTTCAAACTGCTCAGAATCATGAAAAATAACACATTCTGCACTGCGCGTATAATTTTTTTTTTTAGTATAACAAAAAAATGATGTGTGAATCCAGGAATATTTCTAAAGATGTATGCTACCCTAAAACTGATCCACCACCCCCACCTCTCATATTTCCCCCTTTTGCTTTTACACATCCAGGCCCATACATGTACCTACGATCAAGTAAAAAACAGACGAAGTGGCCATAGTATGATGTCCGCCTTGATATTTGCTTGCATCTGGGAACTTCCTTCCTAAAATGGCACCCATGTGGTACTCCAGCTTTTTCGGAGAGTAGTCCATCTTTGCTTTTCATTCATGGGGACACTTTCTTGCATTGTGGGGGATTAATCTGTCAGAGCCCCCTTGGAATTTTACACTGCCTTTTCTTTTATACTGTAGTTGTATTGTTTGTTGTTTTGTCTGTAGATTATCAACTGTACACAACTCCTCACACAATCGGCGTTGGCCTCGTAGCTTTGCTGCGCTTGAATCCAGAGTGTCGCAAAGCAGAACTTTGTGTACCTGTATTCGTCTGTCTCAACTCACATTGGCCCTGGAGCAACTCTGTGCGGTACTCACGTGACAATGTTGCCCTGAGAACTTGTACGAAAGACAGCTACATGTCGACCATCATTTAACTTGGATAGTCCCGTTCTGTTCACGATCAGTACCGACTCCGGAACTCATCCCAAGAAGCGACTTGATCAAATATTTTTCATCTGGTCTGCTGCTAGTCCTCCTGCCTTGGTCTCAGCAGTAGCCCAACTGTGATTTAGACCTGTAGGACCAGGTCTAAGCCCAGGCCTTAGACCAGCAGGACCAGGTTTAACCCAGGTCTGAGTTAGACCAGCAGGACCAGGTTTCCAGAAGTACTGTAGTTAGGCCAGTTCCAGGATGAGCTTGACCACTGGACTCACTAAGCCCAAGCGGATGGCCGTGGGTATCCTGATGCTGTTAGTGATGGACGTCATTTGGGTAGCATCCTCCGAAATCACAAAGGTAAGAACTCAAACAATATTTCTTTAAAATTACATGTAGTTTTAGGGCACTTCAATTCGGCATTATTTTCACTCATCTATACATTGTAAAATATTACAATACTGTATGCATATTCGCAGAATAATAAATGCAACTATAACCAAATAAAAGACATTACGAATAGTTGTGAGAGCTTTTGACTCTGGCAGAGGGATGCTGACAGCTGGGGTCGATTCCGTCTGGTGCCTATACTTGGACAAAGTGTTTTGCTCATGTTCGTCCCTCTCAACCCAGGTGTATTGAATTGGCATCTGGCAGGAATATTTCCCTTAGGACCTACATGTATTTAGATGAACTATCTTTTAGCGCTGGATATACATGAATGTGTAGCACTATGAGTTATTTGAATGTTACCACCGGAAAAAGGCTATAGATACACAAAGTTGATTATTATGATGAGGAAAAGTCTTGTTTTTTGTATCCCCGACATTGTTAATTTGTTCATCATACAGTCCGAGTAAGGAACATGAAATTGAGTTTTACCCCCTGAGCGTAAATCAGCTACAGTTGCATAGTTAAGAAATAAATAATCTCCTTGAAATTGATACACTGTAGGCTACCAGCTATGAGTTGTACGTGTATGCTTGAACATAAATTTTACATTGCATGAAATCTTGTGGTCATTGTGTTAAGCACATGGTGTTAAGTGCATACATGTATACAGTATGCTGTCCATATTGTACAAATGTACATCACTGGTGTACCAGGTACAGTTCGTTGATAGATTTTCTTTCAAGATCTTTGTTCTTGCTTCTTTATTTTACTCTTTCTATCGTCATATTTTCGTTAGTCTGTGGTTGTTCTTATTTGTCTCTGCCTTCTTCTCCTCTCCTTCAAACTTGCACCTAGTTCTTGGCCTAGTATAAGGAATGAGTTGGTCTTGCTTCATTCAAGTGACCTTTCTTAAGAAACACGACCCATTTAAATGCAAATTGACACAGCGCCAGATGGCTCTTGTTTTCATTTCGTCAATTAGTAAGGAGAGGCCCGGGTATAAAACAATAAAAGGTTACCCCGTAGTCAAGTAGGTTGTAAATAAACTCTCTTGTATAGTACTTTAATATCTGCAATTGAAGACACAAGTACTTAATACTGTATAAAACTTCAGCATTGAGAAATTTCTTCTTTTTTTTTACTTGCAGTATATTGTAAGCCCCCCCCCCCCCCCTCTAAGAACAAAAACTAATATCCTTTTGGGGTTATTCTGAGTGATTTTGTCAAACGTTAGTACCATTTTTGTTTACAACTATTGTCTCGAGCTTGTGTCATTCTCTGAAGAATAAAGACTGCTGGCTTTGCCCAGAAAGCATAATATGCAACATTATTTTCTGAAAAGTTTGTTATGATCAGGAGTACTTTTTAAATGAGTTAACCACTATGAAATTGAATCAAAACAAAAACAAAACAGTACAGGTATTAAGCCTAAAAAGTTCAAGTTAGTTGCTGAAGTGCATACAGTTATGGTGTGTACATTACCTTGCTTGGCCAGAAAGGTTTCATAAACATTTTTGCCTGTTTCACTAGAAAGGTCATACAGGCTTCGCTGTCTATATGACTACATGTCTGAAAAAGAACATATACAGTGTATGTAATCATTTTCTTTCCTTTTCGTCACGATCTACCAGTACCTCTACAACGATGTGGGTTACAACAAGCCTTTCTTCACAACATATCTCAAGACGTCTATGTTCATGCTCTATCTCCTGGGCTTCTTGTTCTGGAGACCGTGGCGGCGGCAGTGCTTAGATTGCTTTGACAAGCCAAAATCTCTGGTAAGTTCATGTTTATAAGCCAAAATCTCTGTTGAGTTATCATTAATTTATAAGCCAAAATGTCTGGTAAGTTCACGTTGATAAGCCAAAATCTCTGTTGAGTTATTTATTTATAAGCCAAAATTTCTGGTAAGTTCATGTTTTTTCACTTTTCACTTTCCTTTCTTCACCCCATAAGTGGGCCAATTATCCGAAAGAATACAACCACATGGTGTTACCGAAAGTTTTGCTATTTTCTAAATAGTATTTATTAGTAAGTTCATGTTTATAAGCCAAAATATCTGGTAAGTTCATTTTAATCAGCTAAAAATTTCTGTTGAGTTTTCATTTCTTTACACACCAAACTACGCAGTAAGCCAAAATATCTGTTGAGTTTTCATTTATAAGCCATTGAGGAATGGTTTGAGCATGCTTCTAAATTAGTCTGTGTATGGAAAACCCTCTGCATATCTCTCTTTAAAAATCTGGATGTGTGCCACAAAATCCTCTCAATATACCCCTGCTAATCCCCTCTCACCTATATATTCATGAGACCCAACAGAATGCACTTTCACTCCCTCTTTTTTCTGGGGGATTAACTCTGCTTCATCCCTCTGCTTGTCCACACACCAATGAAAGTAGGCTGACTGTTTGGTTGTTTGCCAGGTACCGCTCAATGGAGTGTTTTTATAGCACTGCAAAAGGACCAGAGATGAACAATTTACCTTTAGGATTATGACAGCTGGGTGAGGGTTCTGGATGAAAGGGTAGCAAAAATGTGTTTGGACTGTACTATTGTGCTAACTGAATAACAGACACATTGAGATATAAATTGGTTTGTATTTGACTTTTGTTGACTCGCTGTTTTTAATTTTCTCTTTCTCCTTCTTACGAGATTTCCTTACCTCCCTCTCTTTCACTCCCTCACGCCCTCTCTGATTTGCCCTAGCCCCGTCTTTTTCTTTCTCCCCCTCCTCCCCTACCTCTTGCCCCCCCCCCTTCCCTCTCTCTCTTTTCCTCTCTCTCCCTTTCCCACCCTCTCCTTCCCTTCCTTTCTTTCACTCCCTCCTTTTCTTCCCCTCCCTCCCTCTCTCCCTCCCTTCTTCCCTCCCCCCATAATTCCTTTCCCACCCTCTCATTCCCTCCCCTCTCTCCTCTCTCCCTCTATCTCTCTCTCCATGCCTCGCTTTTCCTCTTTCTTCTCCCTCACACCCTACATTGTATCCCTTTCTTTCTCTTCCTCTTTCCCCACCTTTTCTCTTTTTTTGTTTCCCTCTTTTCCACTCCCTCTTATTCCTTTCCCTCTGTATCCATCCCCCTATTTTACTCCATCCCGCCCTCCCGTCCTCCCTCTCTCCCTTCCTCTCTTTTTTTCTTTCTTTCCCTCCCTCTCTTTCCCTCTTTCCCTTCTCTTCCATCTGCCTCTCTCTCCCTCTCTTACTTTTAAGCTCTTTGAAATACCCACTTGGCATGTATGTGCTATGTATATTGTACCTAGTCATCCCCAGCATATCCGTAGCATGCAACCACACATGCAGTACATGTATGAATATATGCACTGAAGCCTTGATTTTTTAGTCCAACAGTTCGTTCCTCCAAAATGCAATTTAGAAGCTTGGGCAGCTTGCCAAGGCTTGTAAATGAACATGTTAATGTACTCTGTTTGCTCAAAGGTCCTAGACACCCCGGATTGCCTTAATGGTGTTTGTCTACATTTAAATTCACCAATGAGAATTTAATGAAGTCATAAATGTTTTTAGCAGCCTTAGCACTGTACTTTTAATGTAATATGTGTAGAAAGAATACAGTGTAGCTGAGTGCACAGTAATTGTACAACCTATACTGTAGGCCCATATCCTGAACAGAGGTTAAACGCAAACATATTTCAAATAAGCCTAGGGGCGGTTTCATCAAGCTGTTTGTAAGCTACAAATGATTTTACGCACGACTGGTGACCAGGGGCCATATTCACGACACCTTACTAAGCCCAGTTAGGTACTGCATCAAATTGCATGTATTGTAGTAACCAACCAGGCTAGTAAGCTTTCATGAATATAACCCCTGTTCTTCACTTCTTGCATTAAATTAGCTTCTCAATGATTTTGATTTCCATCAGCTTAAGTTGAAATCTGATCTTTGGGAATGAAATTTGTTGTTGCTAACAAGCATCTGAATACAAAATAATGATTTTTCAAATTTGAATAGGATTGTTGAAAATTAACCCCCACTATGTTAAAACAGGAAGAAATTAGAATGTGATTAAGCACAAGAACAGGTCACTAGTCATAATAATAATAATAATAATAATAATAATAATAATAATAATAATAATAATAATAATAATAATAATAATAATAATAATAATAATAATAATAATAATAATAATAATAATAATAATAATAATAATAATAATAATAATAATAATAATAATAATAATAATAAATGTTTCTTATATAGCGCATTTCAAAACCATGCGTAAAGTTGTTTGTAGCATACAAACAGCTTGGTGAAACATCCCCCTGGACTAATTTTATAGGATGCCAAAATTAAGCAACATGAAACAATTTAGTGTTTGATAATAATGACAGCTAATAATTGAAACCACAGACTGTTGTGATTCTGTGATAAAAATCAATGATATTGTGATAGCATCAGATCTATTTTGCGCCACATAAAGTCTTTATTTAGTACGCAGCTTAGGTAAATTTTACCACCATTGTGAATATATGGCTCTTTATGTTCATGTACAACATACAGTAATGTACAGTATGATTATGTACATGTTTACAGCCCTTCGGTATACAACAACTGCAGGTCATGCTGCACTTAAAATGCAATGGATTAAGTCAATAAGGTCACCAAACTTTTGTGTTTACATTTTGTTCTTCCCCAATTTTTACTTCAAATACAAGGAAGAGATAACGGGGTCAACAGAGTAGAGGGTTGCATTTGTGTACATGTACAGTCATGAACAGTAATACACTGTAGCTTAGAGTCAGTCAGGATCTGTACATGTACTTATTTAAAGGTTTACAATCCTTGCCTGTTTTGGGAGTTGTTAGAATTTACTTGCCCCCCTAAGGAAGTCACTTGCCCATACATGTATTTGCCATGTGCTTAAAAAAAAATATGCAGATCCTGTTGTGGTTTATTTAAAGTACATGTACTTAGGAGTTTAAAAACATACACAACTTGAACCTGTTGAAAAATGATTAAAAATAAGTGTTACAACTTGAATTCAGCTGAAATTTACACAGCATAAAGTCACAGGGTGTCATTTGTTTTAAAAGCAGGTTTCGTGACATTCTATGAAATATTATTTTTGCATTTTAAAGTATTTTTAATAAAATATTCAATAAGTTTTTGCTCAAAACGTAATCCCCCATATTGCAGTTTTTGCATCGTCATAAAATGCAATATCATATTCTTTGGAAGTAGACTTGCCTTGCTTGGCAACCAAGCACTTCTGACTGTTTCAATACACCCTACTCACCCTGGGTTCTTGGGAGATGCTTAAAGAAAGGGTGTCCCTTTTGCAGTTAAAAAATGTAAAAATGTAAAATGATGTTAAAACCACTGTACATACATAGCAATTCCCTCCCAATTATAATAGAACTGGAAACACCTTCAAATGAAAGCGATTGCTAGATTTTGAGGAGGTTTTGGGTGGGTCGTCTGAAACCTATAGCCTAGAGACCTTGAGATAGCTGTGCGCTATGGTTGGCAGTTGTCCTCTCCGCAGTGCATGGGTTCAGTGGGAGCAATGCCTGCGTTGTGCACTGACAGGGACAATATGAGTATGAATGTAGACTATTGATGGTGCGTTTCAAACAAAAACGAGGATAGTTCTTCACTATTCCTGAAACTGCTTGTAAAAGCGGAGCTAATGAGATTTCATACACGTTATCGTTATATACTGCTGATTCCTGCCGAGTTTCATGACTCTTACAAATGGAACACCTTGTCTTTAAAAACTTTCCCTTAAACATTGTTGAATAGATTTTGCTCAAAATACTACTTTTTCCATAAATTGCCTTATTATGTTCTTTGATGAAGGAATACATTCTTTTCATAGCGAAAACCATCTGTCTAACGATGTCAAACTGACAGGTGAAATGGTACAATTAAATTGAGAAAATGGACATTTTCCCAAAAAATTGTACACACCACATGGGAGAGCACCTCGCACGTGACATCGCAAAATCAAAATCTTTAAAATCAAGTAACTTTCTTTTCCTTTAAATACGTTTCTTTCATGTGTCTCCTTTTATTGAAACCAGGATAATTTCAGGGTGAACTATCCCTTTAAGAGTTACACCCCGTTGAATTTTACTCTCACAGGGCACTTGGGCAAGCAGAATAGCAGACCGTCTGTTGAACCCTGTACAGACTCTATACAAAACATTTACGTAGGCTATATTCATCATACTATATTAGAAGTGCATTCATGAGTAAATACCATCGACCTGAAATGTAAATTTGTGGGATTTCTCAAGAGATCGCCCCGTGCTCTACTATACAAATTTGTAGACTTGTTGTGGCCACTTTGCACTGGGCCCGATTGCACGGCAGAGAAATCACTCTCAATCAATGCAGTTACTGTAGATGTTAAGTTCCGCCTTTCATAACATTTGCTCCAGTACGATCATGTGTTATGTGCGTACATTTACAGTACATGTACAGTGCATACTGTGGATGTTAGGTCAGCCTCAAATGTAAATTTGTTGGATTTCTCTGGAGATTACTCCATGCTCTACTATACAAATTTGTAGACTTGTTGTGGCCAATTTGCACTGGGCCCGATTTCACGGCAGGGAAATCACTGTCGATCAATGCAGTTTGATTTGTTGTACAACCTTTCACAACATTTACTCCATTACATGTATTGTGTTCATTTGAAGTGATTAGCCTGGGTTATATGCACTAACACTTTTTGAAGGACATGTGAACTTCTTAAATGAATGTTTTTGTGTTAAAGGCCCTTTTTAAATTTTTTCTAGATTTTGGGTATCTGTATTCCAGGGCTCTATTGGAGTCACCCATATCAAGTACCTCACTGAAGTATGGACATCATGTAATTTTAGCATTCTTAATTAATTCTTGATAAACGTTTGTGTATGAATTTGTTTTGATAGTGTCATTGGTGTAAACGCCCCCATAAATAGTGTTTTTTGTGTCTTCAATCTTTTCCATGTGGCAGGAAGGCAGATGTTTGTAAGACCTTCAAACATATTTTGGTTCTGTTTTGTGAATATTGCACAAACACCATATTGAGCTGAGTAGCTTAACATATATGATAAACTTATTGTTATTATATGTACAGTCCATAAGAATTTACTGGTTCCTAAAGAAATTGTCCCCCTAAAGCTGTTTTCATGACATAATCACTACTTTCCGCCTAACAGCATAACTGTAGTAATGCGTTGTCACATTCACCTGTATTTGTGATTCAGGTTGGATGGGTGAAACGCACTCTGAATTTATTACTTGTTGCTACTAGGACATGTACATGTACCTTGGACAAGCTTTAGGATTGTCATTAGTAATATTTTGAACGACATGCATTGTACTGTATATACAAAATATATATATATCGTTTTAATACTGAAAGTTTGTTTTGCATTTCAGTTTATAAAATTTGTGAAATCTGTTAAGTTGTTATACTGTTGATGCATTTTTCCACACAAGCCCTAGAAGAGATATGTTGATGAGAAGTTTTCCTGGCACAGAAATCATCTTCTTCTATGTTCAAAGGGCTATGATGCAGCCTATCTCGAAGATGAACATAACTTGTGTACTCGATAAAATGGTAACCAACAGATATACAATCATTCATGTTGTCAATGATTGTGAGTAACTATGGAAATTTGAAATTCATTCTAAGGAAGAAAAACTTGAGTAATTTAGACATATTAATGATAATTTTTTGTTTGTTTCCTTTCTTAAAGGTGATTGACGAAGACTCGTTGGAGAATGAAGAACACATCGGAGGTCAAGATCACTTACTGGTAAGTTGAACAATTTACTGATACTCTCTGTAGTAATGCGCTTGATTGATGAATCTGTTAGAATAATAAGCAGAAAAAACAAAGATCAGACAGGCAATAATGGGTGCGTTAAATGCTCAATTTGCAAAGGCAGAATCAGCGTTCTGAAACGCAGATTGTAAACGCTCATCCAAAACGCTGTTTACGGGTGTACCGTTTTTGCTCAATTTGCAAAGGCAGTATCAGCGTTTTGAAACGGTGATTGAAAAAGTTCATCCAAAATGCCCTTAACGGGGGTATTCATTGTTACTACTGAGATGACATCATTTTAACACGTATGTGTGAACTGCGTTTATGCTTCCCCATTAAACATGATTAGTCAGAATCCGTGATCGTAAACGCACCTTTTAGTGTGTTTAAATACCAAAATGAGCATGAACGCAACCGCGTTTTGAACTAAACGTGTATCAAAATGCTGATTTTGGCCCCCTAAAGTGGGCATAAATGAACCCAATGAAACAATATTTACTTTTATAGGAACCAATACCCAAGCCTTACGTTTTTGTGCGTTTCTGTAGAACAGCTGCTCATTAAAAAAAAATGTTTTTTTTTTTACTGAGAGACATATAGGTGGTATAATGTCCATTTCTACATGTATACCGGTACTGGTACTTTCAAGAGTGATCGATCAATCTGGCAGAGAAAAAGATAACCAGTAAAATCTGCTGAGTTGGGGGGTGTTTCACCATGGTATGCGTAAGTTGTGCACGACTTTACACGCGACAGATGCCCTGTTCTTGGGTGCAAAATCAGATTCTTAATGATTTTGATTCCCATCAGCTAAAGTTGAAATCTGATCTTTTTAGATTAAAATTGGTGTGAACAAGTGTCTGAATATAAAGTTGAGAATTTGTCAAATTTGATTAGGATTGTACAGTAGGAAATTCAGTAATTCACTCCCGCTACAGTATGTTAAAAAAAGGAACGAAGTTGAGTATCACATCTATATGTGTAGCATGAAACCCGACCTTGTACAGTTCGAAGTATGGTACTTGATGTTGAATACCACTTTTTCTTCATGTACAAATGTACATACATGTATAGGTACTACACTGTACATGTTGTATGCTGTCATGAGTTGTCGTTTTGATTTGATTCTTTCGTGGAATGCACTGCATGATGTCTCTTTCAGTATTCTTTTGTTTTATCATGTGTGTGGCACATTCTTCCCATGCCTAATCACGGCAGAGCATTCCACCCGTAACAGGCTTGCTGCTACAAGCTGCAGTTAGTCTACAAGCGCAGACTTAATAGAGTACACCAAAGTGGTGAGGTCGTCTATTGTAACGCAAGCAACATTAGTCAAGTGAGAATTTCACTGGTCTGACATTAGCCGCTTTCACACACACAGAAAAAAAGTGAGATTTGACAATTGATTTTTGCATCGTCATGCAATCGCGATCCAATAGACCGGTCTACTAACATATAAATTTATGCATACCAGGTTAACAAAGGTTGCCCCTGACAACCAGAAAGCTTGCCTGAGGTTTGCCCGACATAAAAACAACTAATGTATGCAAAATGGATTGCAAGTACTGAAATACCATTGTTAGGTACAGGTTAATGGAATAACTCGTTACTAGGCCATGAGGAAAGAAACATCCATAAATATATCTACATTAGTAAACCGGTCTATTCACAGTTCTTCTTGTGATTTTTCAGAACCCTTGCGATAATTTGCCGAGCACTGCGTGTGTGAATCTGTAGAATATCAGTTTGGTGTATCCCATGATGCACAGCGCATAATGTAAACATCCGGTATTCGCTAGTATGTAAGCTGTTCGTGAATTTCCTTCGCTTGCACGTGTGCAGGTCAATGTGGAAACATGCAAAATCGTCACGCAAACATTCTGTATGCAGGTAGTCCGAGGTTGGGGTCAATCTTCACATTTCATGATGTGGTTGATTTTTGGATCGCGATCCACTTTTCAACATGACGGTGTGTGCGAATGCCCCTGTTGTCTCGCAGGCTAGAGTCAGGCACTCCAAATGAGAGTCCCTGCTGTGATCACCAATGTTTGCTCTATCCACATTGTTTAGAACCGGTTGTCTTGACAACACGCTCACATGGAAGATTTTGTAAAAATCACAGAAAATGGAAGAAAATATCAGAACCTCCTTCCTAATAATAGAACTGGAAACTGACTTAAAGCTTTATTGTAGCTCAATCGGTAGATTTTGAGGTTTTGGGCGGGTCATCCGAAACCTATACCCTATAGACCGGAGAACAATGTGGGCCACTCCACAGTGCATGCATTCAATTGGAGTAATGCACATATCGCGTACTGAGAGGGATGATGCAATTTTGAATGCAGACTATGCTCTCTGCAGTTCAAACGTAAACAAGGATGGTTTTTCACTTTTCCTGAAAATGTTTGTGAAGCTACGTGTATGACTGTGAGATTTCATACATGTTATCGTTATGGTTTACTGCAGATTTCTGCTGAGTTTCATGACTTTTGCAAATGGGACAGCCTGTCTTTAAGTACATACATGTAGACAGGAGACACAGTATTTATTACATGTTCGTACTTGTAGGCCTGGAGGGTAGCGGATGTGGGACTATCAGTAGATCTCAATCAATCAAAATGTCTTTCATTTGGGGTGGGGCTTTGGTATTGGAGTGGACGATGCATGCATTGTAAATACAGTATTTTGCACCGCAATGCACAACGGTGAGTGTATCAGTCAATGTATCACTGTGCGGTGCGAAAAGCTGAACTACAGTATGTGCGCTATATTGTGTATTGTGGTCACTGGTATTTAGGCTAAATAGGTTTTGGACAGGCCATCAAAAACCTACCGGTCCTCTAAATCTAGCGATATTATTGGCAGGGAAGTTCTCACACAGCATTTTCCTCCATTTGCCATTATTATTTTTTTTTTACAAAACATACATTTTTGCCTTGCGGCTACCATGTCTTTAATATCTGCCTGTTGGATTCCATGGCGCATCGTTTGGTACGTGGCTGATCAGTGTATCAAATTAACTTGCATACATTAATGAAATAAATTTTAGTCATCGCTAGATGCAAGGGGTGATGCCCAGGTAGACTGTGAGTGAGTCATTTATTAGATACGCATGGACACACACACTTCCATGCACAGCATATAGGTACACAAACACATACTGTACACACCCACACACTTAAGATAAAGTACACATGTACCCACGTCTATTCATCTACACACACGCTTTTTACACAGAGGTACTGTATAATATCATAATGT
Source organism: Arbacia lixula (assembly GCA_963669155.1). Classification (NCBI taxonomy): domain Eukaryota; kingdom Metazoa; phylum Echinodermata; class Echinoidea; order Arbacioida; family Arbaciidae; genus Arbacia; species Arbacia lixula. Next base: position 13,958,420 of record OZ022595.1, on the reverse strand, counting down.
TACACACAATATTAAACTTTACAATCACACACTGACACTGAGGCACTGCCTGTACATAGTCATACATGTACAATGTACACAGTACTCAAATAAAGCTGTTTTCGTAATGTATTCATAAATTTCTACCTACATGTAACTGCAAAGTAACACGTTGTGATAATCACCCGTATAGATGATTCGGTTGCATTTGATGGAATGCACTATTAGTTGTTGCTACTGAGACCAACCTCGGACAAGCTTTGGGCATAACATTCGCATACTTGTACGAAAATGGTATTGTGATACCATCTCAAAACTGGTGTCTGCCAGAGCAGACTAGTTCAGAAACCTGCCAGTTGAAATCCGTACAAAGGCATGAGAGCTGTAGTACACTACTACACTGTAGTAGTCTCATTAATTCAGACTGAGTCAATGTTCATGATCTGGTTTGTGTGTGCAAAGTAGTAAAATTGTAATTGCATGATTTCAGAAATTGGGATCAAAATAGTTAAAACCATATAAGTCCTACTTGATGATTTTAAAATCGTCTAGTTTTCTTCAAATTTTCACAAATAAATCTTCTTATTCCAAGTTCTGTGAGTTGAATTATACTGCATCGAATTGTCACCAGGATTGGATTTTCTTTCCTCTGATGTGCAAGGTAATGTTATTATACACACACACACACACACACACACACACACAAACAGACCAGGCCTATCTTCATAGCAGTGCTTAGCAATACATGAATGTGTACTACGTGTATAGCTGCACGTACATACAATGTACAGTGTATGTTCATGTTATCAACAAGGATGGGCTTTATGTACAATGTACCTATGGCCTCAGGATGTTGTCTTCCAGAGAAAGAATGTGCTCGCTCATGTTACAAGATCAAGGTCAGAACAGCGGGGAGGAACTCGACTGAAATGGACCTTGCTCCAAAAAGAGCGCCAATTCTTGTTGTGCATGAAACCATGAACATACGTGAAGAAGCACCAAACAATATAACGGTACTAGACGACAATAGTACAATATTATTCAATTTGACTTGTTATCAGGCAGGGAGGGGCCCCATTATTTTCAACCCCAGCACAAAAATGAGCTTTATTTGCTATCACATGCCCTGGGGATTCAAAGTTATTACATGTAAATATGTGAGATTGGAATGATTTCAGTGTACATGAAGAAGCAACAAACAATGTACTAGACGACAATAGCTCAACATGAGTATTATTCAATTTGACTTGTTATCAGGTGGGAGTTGTACCAAACGTTATTTTCAGCCCCTGAACACAAATGAGCTGTACATGTATTTTCCATCATTATTCCTGGGGATTCAAAGTTTTATATAAATGTGAGATTTGAAAGTGTTCATTGGAGTTTGACAATCAAATCAGACTGTTGTTCTTTTCAATTCATAGCATGTCAGGTAGTACCGGTTACATGTTTGGTACATGGCTATGGGGTGAGTTTTGTAGGGCTATTTATATGTGGTATGCTCCACAGATATGGACTACTGTGAAGTGAAGTCTTAAAAATCAAGAAATATGTGATCAAATGAAATTTGAATCCATTTGTGTTGACAACATGGTAATAACTTAAAGTCCTCTACATGTAATCAGCTCCATAATGATTTTGATACAAGTGGTATAAAGGCAACATCATCATTAAATCTTCAAATTGGCAACACAGTGGAAAGGTTATAATTACTCTTTTATACTTCAAATTGACACATTTCTTGCTCTAAATTATTATTTTTTTTTGCAGTGTGTAAAATATTATGTTGTACCAAAAAATAAATGACTAATTGTAAACAAATTGTGTTGCCAATTTAAAAGCCAAAAAGTGGTCAGTTTTACTCAGAAAAGGCCTTGGTCAATGAATGAGAAGATATTTTTGTGACGAAGTTGGCTGTATACTGTAGTGCATCATTTATTTTATACCTTGCGTGTAGACAACAGTAGTGTCACCGTAATGACTCATAGGAGTGGTTTTCTGTTGAATGGGTTTATGATACAGTCATCATGATTGAGGTAGATAGGGAATAAATCATATTCTCAGAAAAAAAAAAGATGGAAAAAGGAGAGAGCATGTTTGACTAAGACTAGCCATTTAAAAGTACAAGCACTCATCATGTTCATCATATTCTCAGAAAAAAAATGGAAAAAGGAGAGAGTAGGTTTGACTTAGAAGACTAGCCATTTAAAAATACAAATGAAATACACATGCAGGTGTACATTGTACATTGTACATGTTCAGGAGGTTAATTTTTTATTATTGTTTGTACAGAGTGCATTAATGTACTTGGAATTGCAGTAGATGCAGCCAGACTGTGTGACTGTGTATATTACCAAAAAATTTGTCGCTGCCTGTGGGGAATTGCTTTCTACTCTTTAATAATGCAAGCACCTACAGTAGTAAGCAGACAAGACAAAAACAAGTCAACAAAATGCTTTACTGCATAATATATTACTTGTACATGTAGCTACATGTACAATAATGTGAATTGTAACATTTGAGGTATGTACGTTGTATGCACATGCATGCGCACAAGTACTGATTGTATTCTGTATAATATTTGCCAATAAAGTGGTTCATTATCACTCATTTGTGAGATTGGTTTGAATTCATGAATAATCAATTTGTGTCCTTTCCATACCTTTCTTTCTCTTGCTCCCTTTCCTTCTCCCTCTCGCTCCTTTCTCTCTCCCTCCCTCTCACTCTCCCTTCCCATCTCCCTCTCTCACCTTCTTTCCCTCCCTCTCTCCCCCTCTCTACCTCTCCTTTTCTCTCTCTCTCCCTCTCTCTCCTCTAATGGTATTTCC
>OZ022595.1:13919676-13955413 GCA_963669155.1 Arbacia lixula | reverse complement strand
AACTCCTTCGACCGCTACGGTCTTATAAACTGTCCAGTTATTGAAGAACGCTTCAATGTTTTCGTTTGGTAAGCGTATCCCAGGCCTAGGTAAAAAAAAAAAAAAAAGGCTGGGTCGAAATCACAAAAATGTTCTTACACTTACTGAGATCAAGTACCAACTCAAACTGGCAACTATCCTCATCATGCCGAGACCAAAAAATCAGTCTCTGTAGGATGTTGGATCCGCCGAGATTGCATCTGGCTCCTCTGAACGCCCTATCTTATTTCGATTAAAGAATGCCCTGAATGAGACGGTTATTCATGTCTACATCATGTCTAAAATTAAACTTGATATTGGGAACCGTTTCTGGCATTGTTTTTTTCAAGTTGCTCTCTGTGTCAAAATAAGTGATTTAATCTGCAATGAGTAACATATTTAGCATTAAGTTATTTAATGTTAGAAGGGCAGGGTTTATATTTGTGACTTTATAGCCGACTTCAGCCGGTTTCAAAATATTGCATCTACATGTAGCTGCTAATGGCATGCTAATTTGCTATCTTTAGGTCATAATATCCGTACAAGACGTAATAGGGTCAATAATATGGGGTAAACTTATGGGCTTGAATTGACATTGATAGCAGGTAGCAAATGCAATGTTTTCAAACTGGCCAGACTAAGTCGCTACATACATACTATGTAGAAACAACATCGGGTACTGTATGTGTCATGACGTGTTGTAAAACTATTTAGATTTCTCTAATGCTACAGCAATTCAGCCTAATTTAGAAGTTAATATTTCTGTTGATGGACTTAATGCGAGACATGTTGGTACGGTAGCTGTAAATTTACCTCCCCAAAACAGATACAGGTTTATGACCATCAAAGCAAGCATTGGTTGTTGTCCAATAACAACTACATGTACATCAGTACATGTTAAGTAATTCAAAGTTTTGAACAGCACTATGGTATTATACATGCACGCAATTCCTGACAATTTACACAAAATATGATGTAGGGGCAAAGAAAAGCTCCTTGCAGTAAAATCCTGGACCCTGTTTCATGAAGCTGTTGGTAAGTAACACGTGACTTTACGCACAACTGGTGACCTGTTCTTAGGTGCCAAATCAGACACTCAATGATTTTGATTCCCGTCAGCTTAAGTTAAAATCTGATCTTTGTACATGTAGTGTAGATTAAAATTTGTGTTGTTAACAAATGTCTGAATACAAAGTTTATTGCTTGTCAAATATGATAAGGATTGTACTTTGTAGAAAATTCACTTGCTCTTTGTTAAAACAGAAAAAAATTGGGGTCCTGTTTCCTTAGGCCCGATTTACACCAAAAGGCCGGCCTCGGGCCGGCCTAAATTGGAGGCCTGAGGCCCTCAATTGTGTGCATTTACACCAAGCTTTTAGGCCGGCCTCGGGCCGGCCCGAAGCTTGGTGTAAATGCAAAGGAGGCCCGAGGCCGGCCCCGATTTGAGGCCTCCTTTCTTAACCTCGCCGCACCTTTTACACCGCATTTAGGCCAGCCCGAGGCCTCCTTTCCATTTACACCGCATTTAGGCCGGCCCGAGACCACCTCCAGAGGTGGCCCCAAATCGGGGCCGGCCTCGGGCCTCCTTTGCATTTACACCAAGCTTTAGGCCGGCCTTTTAGCTTGGTGTAAATGGGGTCTTAGTTGTCTATCCATTCCCATTTCAAACTGCTCAGAATCATGAAAAATAACACATTCTGCACTGCGTGTATAATTCTTTTTTTACTGTAACAAAAAATGATAGTGAATCCAGGAATATTTCTAAAAATGTATGCTACCTTGTATAAACTGATCCCCCACCCTCACCTCTCATTTTCCCCCTTTTGCTCTCAAACATCCAGGCCCATACATGTACCTACAATCTAGTAAAAAAAACAGACGAAGTGGCCATATTTGCTTGCGTCCGGGAACTTGCTTCCTAAAATGGCACCCATGTCGTACTACAGCTTTTTCAGAGAGTAGTCCATCTGTGCTTTTCATTCATGGGGACACTTTCTTGCATTGTGGGGGATTAATCTGTCAGAGCCCCCTTGGAATTTTACACTGCCTTTTCTTTTGTAGTTGTTACGTGTAAATGTATGTTGTATCATTTGTTGTTTTGTCTGTAGATTATCAACTGTACACAACTCCTCACACAATCGACGTTGGCCTCGTAGCTTTGCTGCGCTTGAATCCAGACTTCCAGAGTGTCGCAAAGCAGAACTTTGTGTACCTGTATTCGTCTGTCTCAACTCACATTGGCCCTGGAGCAACTCTGTGCGGTACTCACGTGACAATGTTGCCCTGAGAACTTGTACGAAAGTCAGCTACATGTGGACCATCATTTAACTTGGATAGTCCCGTTCTGTTCACGATCAGTACCGACTCCGGAACTCATCCCAAGAAGCGATTTGATCTAATATTTTTCATCTGGTCTGCTGCTAGTCCTCCTGCCTTGGTCTCAGCAGTAGCCCAACTGTGATTTAGACCCGTAGGACCAGGTCTAAGCCCAGGCCTTAGACCAGCAGGACCAGGTTTAACCCAGGTCTGAGTTAGACCAGCAGGACCAGGTTTAACCCAGGCCTTAGACCAGCAGGACCAGGTTTAACCCAGGTCTGAGTTAGACCAGCAGGACCAGGTTTAACCCAGGTCTGAGTTAGACCAGCAGGACCAGGTTTAACCCAGGCCTTAGACCAGCAGGACCAGGTTTAACCCAGGTCTGAGTTAGACTAGCAGGACCAGGTTCCCAGAAGTGCTGTAGTTAGGCCAGTACCAGGATGAGCCTGACCACTGGACTTACTAAGCCCAAGCGGATGGCCGTGGGTATCCTGATGCTGTTAGTGATGGACGTCATTTGGGTAGCATCCTCCGAAATCACAAAGGTAAGAACTCAAACAATATTTCTTTAAAATTACATGTAGTTCTAGGGCACTTCAATTCGGCATTATTCTCACTCATCTACTGTATAAGTTGTAAAATATTACAATACTGTACATGTATGTATATTCGCGGAATAATAAATGCAACTATAACCAAAACAAAAGACATTACAAATAGTCGTGAGAGCTTTTGACTCTGGCAGAGGGATGCTGACAGCTGGGGTCGATTCCGGCTGGTGCCTATACTTGGACAAAGTGTTTTGCTTATGTTCGTCCCTCTCAACCCAGGTGTATTACATTTAAATCGGCATCTGGCAGGAATATTTCCCTTAGAACAGGTTTATTTAGATCAACTAGCTTTTAGCGCTATACATCAATGTGTAGCACTATGAGTGATTTGAATGTTACCACCTGAAAAAGGCTATAGATACAAAAAGTTTATTATTATGATGAGGAAAAGTCTTGTTTTTTGTATCCCAGACATTGTTCATTTGTTCATCATACAGTCCGAGTAAGGAACATGAAATTGAGTTTTACCCCCTGAGCGTAAATCAGCTACAGTTGCATAGCTTATAAATGAATAATCTCCTTGAAATTGATACACTGTAGGTTACCAACTATGAGTTGTATGTGTATGTGCTTGAATTTTACATTGCATGAAATTTTGTGGGTCTTGTGTTAAAGACAGCCCGTCCCTTTTTCAGATCACCGCAAAACCATCGAAACATTGGCAAAACATATGGAGAAGTGTTAGCAAGCTGTATATTCATAGTTTGAAACTGATACGTAGTGTAAAATTCAAATAATGCACGTAAACAATAGTCTTTACCTCAGGCTCTTAGCAGTTTGCGTTGAAATATTTGCTTTATTGATTAATCTGTTTATTAAATTATAAAACGAATTATGAAAAAAATTGTTCTATAGAAGGAATCATCTCCAAAGTTTGGTAATTACTCATAAAATTAGGATTTCACACATGCATAATAACCACATACATGTAGATACTGTAACAAAGACTAATGCTTTTTTCGTAGTACGAAAAAAAGTCGGTTTGAAATTTAACGGCTGAAATTTTTACATATACAGAAAGCTTCAACATGCTATATTCTTAGAAATGGTCTTGAATCACACTTTCTTCAATTTACGATCGTGATAGACGATTTCAAATTTTAAGCTTGCAAAAGGGACGGACAATCTTTATGGACCTGGTGTTAAGTGCATACATGTGTACAGTATGCTGTCCATACTGTGCAAATGTACATCACTGGTGTACCAGGCACAGTTTGTTGATAGATTTTCTTTCAAGATCTTTGTTCTTGCTTCTTTATTTTTCTCTCTCTATCGTCATATCTTAGTTAGTCTGAGGTTGTTCTTATTTGTCTCTGCCTTCTTCTCCTCTCCTTCAAACTTGCACCTAGTTCTTGGCCTAGTATGAGAAATGAGTTGGTCTTGCCATCTCATTCAAGTGACCTTAAGAAAGGTCCGCTAAAACACGACCCATTTAAATGCAAATTGACACAGCGCCAGTTGGCTCTTGTTTTCATCTTGTCAATTAGTAAGGAGAGGCCCGGGTATAAAACAATAAAAGGTTACCCCGTAGTCAAGTAGGTTGTAAATAAACTCTCTTGTATAGTACTTTAATATCTGCAATTGAAGACACAAGTACCTAATACTGTTTAAAACTTCAGCATTGAGAAATTTCTTTTTTTTTCCTTGCATTTGATACATACTGTAAGCCCCCCCCCCCCCTCTAAAAACAAAAACTAATATCCTTTTGGGGTTATTCTGAGTGATTTTGTCAAACGTTAGTACCATTTTTGTTTATAACTATTGTCTCGAGCTTGTGTCATTCTCAGAAGAATAAAGACTGCTGGCTTTGCCCGGAATGCTTAATCTGCAACATCATTTTCTATAAAGGTTGTGATGATCAGGAGTACATTTTAAATAAATTAACCACTGTAAAATTGAATTAAAAAAAAAAAAACAGTACAGGTATTAAGCCTAAAAAGTTCAAGTTAGTCGCTGAAGTGCATACAGTTATAGTGTGTACATGTACTTGCTTGGCCAGAAAGGTTTCATAAACATTTTTGCCTGTTTCACTAGAAAGGTCATACAGGCTTCGCTGTCTATATGACTACATATCTGAAAAAGAATATACAGTGTATGTAATCAATTTCTTTCCTTTCGTCACGCTCTACCAGTACCTCTACAACGATGTGGGTTACAACAAGCCTTTCTTCACTACATATCTCAAGACGTCTATGTTCATGCTCTATCTCCTGGGCTTCTTGTTCTGGAGACCGTGGCGGCGGCAGTGCTTAGATTGCTTTGACAAGCCAAAATCTCTGGTAAGTTCATGTTTATAAGCCAAAATCTCTGTTGAGTTATTATCTATTTATAAGCCAAAATCTCTGGTAAGCTCATGTTTATAAGCCAAAATATCTGGTAAGTTCATTTTTATTCGCTACAAATTTCTGTTGAGGCTTCATTTCTTTACACACCAAACTACGCAGCAAGCCAAAATATCTGTTGAGTTTTCATTTATAAGCCATTGAGGAATGGTTTGAGCATGCTTCGAAATTAGTCTGTGTATGGAAAACCCTCTGCATTTTATATATCTCTTTAAAAATCTGGATGTGTGCCACAAAATCCTCTCAAAATACTTCCATACCCGTGCTAATCCCCTCTCACCTATATATTCATGAGACCTAACAGAATGCACTTTCACTCCCTCTTTTTTCTGAGGGATTAACTCTGCTTCATCCCTTTGCTTGTCCACGCACCAATGAAAGTAGGCTGACTGTTTGGTTGTTTGCCAGGTCCGCTCAATGTAGTGTTTTTATAGCACTGCAAAAGGATCAGAAATGAACAGTTTACCTTAAGGATTATGACAGCTGGGTGAGGGTTTTGGATGAAAGGGTAGCAAAAATGTGTTTGGACTGTACTATTGTGCTAACTGAATAACAGACACATTGAGATTTAAATTGGTTTGTATTTGACTTTTGTTGACTGCTGTTTTTAATTTTCTCTTTCTCCTTCTTACAAGATTTCCTTACCTCCCTCTCTTCCCTCACGCCCTCTCTGATTTGCCCTAGTTCCATTTTTTTTTTCTCTCCCCCTCCTCCCCTACCTCATGCCCCCCCTCCCTTCCCTCTCTCTCTCTTTTCCTCTCTCTCCCTTTCCCACCCTCTCCTTCCCTTCCTTTCTTTCACTCCCTCCTTTTCTTCCCCTCCCTCCCTCTCTCCCTCCCTCCTTCCCTCCTCCATAATCCCTTTCACACCCTCTCATTCCCTCCCCCCTCCTCTCTCCCTCTATATCTCTCTCCATACCTCGCTTTTCCTCTTTCCCCTCCCTCACACCCTATCCCTTTCTTTCTCTCCCTCTTTCCCACTTTTGCTCATTTTCTGTTTCCCTCTTTTCCACTCTATATCCATCCCTCTATTTTCCTCCCTCCTGTCCTCCCTCCCGTCCTCTCTCCCGTCCTCCCTCTCTCCCTTCCTCTCTTTTTTTCTTTCTTTCCCTCCCTCTCTTTCCATCCTCTCTTTCCCTCTTCCCCTTCTCTTCCAGCTGCCTCTCTCTCTCTCTTACTTTTAAGCTCTTTGAAATACCCACTTGGCATGTATGTGCTATGTATTTGTACACAGTCATCCACAACATATCCGTAGCATGCAACTACACTGTACACATGCTGTACATGTATGAATATATATGCACTGAAGCCTTGATTTTTTAGACCAACAGTTCGTTCCTCCAAAATGCAATTTAGAAGCTTGGGCAGCTTGCCAAGGCTTGTAAATGAACATGTTAATGTACTCTGTTTGCTCAAAGGTCCTAGACACCTCGGATTGCCTTAATGGTGTTTGTCTGCATTTAAATTCACCAATGAGAATTTAATGAAGTCGTAAATGTTTTTAGCAGCCTTAGCACTGTACTTTTAATGAAATATGTGTAGAAAGAATACAGTGTAGCTGCGCGTACAGTAATTGTACTGTACAACCTACAGTATACTGTAGGCCCATATCCTGAACAGAGGTTAAACGCAAACATATTTCAAATAAGCCTTGGGGCGGTTTCACCAAGCTGTTTGTAAGCTACGAATGATTTTATGCACGACTGGTGACCAGGGGCCAGATAGCCCAGTTAGTTACTGCATCGAATTGCATGTATTGTAGTAACCAACCAGGCTAGTAAGCTTTCATGAATATAGCCCCTTTTCTTCACTTCTTGCATTAAATTAGATTCTCAATGATTTTGATTTCCATCAGCTTAAGTTGAAATCTGATCTTCGGAAATGAAATTTGTTGTTGCTAACAAGCATCTGAATACAAATTAATGATTTTTCAAATTTGACTAGGATTGTTGGAAATTAACTCCCACTATGTTAAAACAGGGAGAAATAAGAATGTGATTAAGCACAAGAACAGGTCACCAGTCATGCGTAAAGTTGTTTGTAGCATAGAAAAAGCTTGGTGAAACCTGCCCCTGGACTAACTTTATAGGACGCCAAAATTAAGCAACATGAAACAATAATTATTGATTTGATAATAATGACAGCTAGTAATTGAAACCACAGACTCACTGTTGTGATTCTGTGATAAAAATCAATGATATTGTGATAGCATCAGATCTATTTTGCGCCACATAAAGTCTTTGCTTAGTATGCAGCTTAGGTAAATTTTAACACCACTGTAATGGTTCTTTATGTTCATAATGGACAACATACAGTAATGTACATGATGTTCATGCAGTATACATGTACACAGCCCTACTGTAAACAACCACTGCAGGTCATGCTGCACTTAAAATGCAATGGATTAAGTCAATAAGGTCACCAAACTTTTGTGTTTACATTTTGTTCTTCCCCAATTTTTACTTCTAATACAAGGAAGAGATAACGGGGTCAACAGAGTAGAGGGTTGCATTTGTGTACATGAACAGTCATGAACAGTAATACACTGTAGCTTTAGAGTCAGACAGGCTCTGTATGTATAGAGGTTTACAATCCTTACCGGTGTTGGAAGTTGTTAGAATTTACTTGGCCCCCTAAGAAAGTCACTTGCCCATACATGTATTTGCCATGTGCTTAAAAAAAAATATACAGATCCTGTTGTGGTTTATTTAAAGTACTAAGGAGTTTAAAAACACACACAACTTAAACCTGTTGAAAAATGATTAAAAATAAGTTACAACTTGAATTCAGCTGAAATTTACACAGCAGAAAGTCACAGGGTGACAATTTTATTTAGAAGCAGGTTTTGGGACATTTTATGAAATATTATTTTTGCATTTTAAAGTATTTTTAATAAAATATTCAATAGTTTTTCCTCAAAGTGTAATTATTCCCCATATTGCAGTTTTTGCATCGTCATATAATGCAATGTCATAGTCTTTGGAAGTACATGACTTGCCTCGCTTGGCAACCAAGCACTTCTGACTGTTTCAATACACCCTACTCACCCTGGGTTCTTGGGAGATGCTTAAAGAAAGGATGTCCCTTTTGCAGTTAAAAAATGTAAAATGATGTTAAAACCATACATAGCAATTCCCTCCCAATAATAGAGCTGGAAACAACTTCAAATGAAAGCGATTGCTAGCTTTTGAGGAGGTTTTGGGCGGGTCATCTGAAACCTACAAGTACATGTAGAGCGGCTTAGCCTAGAGACCTTGAGATTGCTTTACTTTATGGTTGGCAGTTGTCCTTTCCGCAGTGCATGGGTTCAGTGGGAGCAATGCCTGCGTTGTGCACTGACAGGGACAATATGAGTATGAATGTAGACTATTGATGGTGCATATCAAACAAAAACAAGGATAGTTCTTCACTATTCCTGAAAATGCTTGTAAAAGCGAAACAAATGAGATTTCATACATGTATGTTATCGTTTATGTGTATACTGCTGATTCCTGCCGAGTTTCATGACTCTTACAAATGGAACACCTTGTCTTTAAAAACTTTCCCATAAATATTGTTGAATAGATTTTGCTCAAAATACTACTTTTTCCATAAATTGCCTTTTTATGTTCTTTGATGAAGGAATACATTCTTTTCATAGCGAAAACCATCTGCCTAACGATGTCAAACTGACAGGTGAAATGGTACAATTAAATTGAGAAAATAGACATTTTCCCAAAAAATTGTACACAACACATGGGAGAGCACCTCGCACGTGACATCACAAAATCAAAATCTTTAAAATTAAATAACTTTCTTTTCCTTTATACGTTTCTTTCATGTGTCTCCTTTGATTGAAACCAGAATAATTTCAGGGTGCACTATCCCTTTAAGAGTTACACCCTGTTGAATTTTACTCTCACAGGGCACTTGGGCAAGCAGAATAGCAGACCGTCTGTTGAACCCTGTACAGACTCTATACAAAACATTTACGCAGAATATTCATCCTACTATATTAGAAGTGCATTCATGAGTAAATACCATCGACCTTAAATGTAAATTTGTTGGATTTCTCAAGAGATCGCCCCATGCTCCACTATACAAATTTGTAGACTTGTTGTGGCCACTTTGCACTGGGCCTGATTTCACGTAAGGGAAATCACTCTCAATCAGTGCAGTTACTGTAGATGTTAAGTTCCGCCTTTCATAACATTTGCTCCAGTACAATCATGTGTATGTGCGTACATTTACATGTATACTGTGTATGTCAGGTCAGCCTCAAATGTAAATTTGTTGGATTTCTCTCAAGATTACTCCATGCTCTACTGTACAAATTTGTAGACTTGTTGTGGCCAATTTGCACTGGGCCCGATTTCACGGCAGGGAAATCATTGTCGATCAATGCAGTTTGGTTTGTTGTACAACCTTTCACAACATTTACTCCATTACATGTATCATGTTCATTTGTAGTAATTAGCCTTGGTTATACACAAACTCTTCTTGAACTTGAAGGACGTGTGAACTTCCTTATGAATATTTTTGTGTTTAAGGCCCCTTTTTAAAAATTTTCTAGATTTTGGGTATCTGTATTCGGAAGTATCCCAGGGCTCTATTGGAGACTGTACCCATGTGAAGTACCTCACTGAAATTTGGACATCATGTAATTTTAGCATTATTAATATTAATTTCATGTTGTGTGATAGACCTTTGTGTATGAATTTGTTTTGAAAGTGTCATTGGTGTAAATGCCCCCATGAATAGTGTTTTTTGATGTGTCTTCAATCTTTTCCATGTGGCAGGAAGGCAGATGTTTGTAAGACCTTCAAACATATTTTGGTTCTGTTTTGTGAATATTGCACAAACACCATATTGAGCTGAGTGGCTTAACAAATATATGATAAACTTATCGGTATTATACGTACAGTACATAAAAACTTACTGGTTCCTAAAGAAATTGTCTCCCTAAAGCTGTTTTCATGACATAATCACTACTTTCTGCCTAACAGCATAACTGTAGTAATGCGTTGTCACATTCACCTGTATTTATGATTAAGGTTCGATGGGTTGAAACACGCTCTGAATTTATTACTTGTTGCTACTGGGACATACCTTGGACAAGCTTTGGGATTGTCATTAGTCACATTTTGAACGACATGCATTGTACTTTACATACAAAATGGTCTATCGTTTTAATACTGAAATTTTGTTTTGCATTTCAGTTTATAATTGTGAAATCTGTTAAGTTGGTATACTGTTGATGCATTTTTCCACACAAGCCCTAGAAGAGATATGGTGATGAAAAGTTTGCCTGGCACAATTCAAAATTGTGAGTAACTATGGAAAGTTGAAATTCATGCTAAGGAAGTAAAACGTGAGTAATTGAGACCTATTAATGATAATTTTTTGTTTGTTTCCTTTCTTACAGGTGATTGACGAAGACTCGTTGGAGAATGAAGAACACATCGGAGGTCAAGATCACTTACTGGTAAGTTGAATAATTTACTGATACTCTCTGTAGTAATGCGCTTGATTGATGAATCTGTTAGAATAATAAGCAGAAAAAACAAAGATCAGACGGGCAATAATGGGTGCGGTAAATGCTCAATTTGTAAAGGCAGAATCAGCGTTTTGTAACGCCGATTGTAAACGCTCATCCAAAACGCTGTTTACGCCTTTACGGGTGTACCATTTATGCCCAATTTGCAAAGGCAGTATTGAAGCGTTTTGAAACGCTGATTAAAAAAGTTCATCCAAAATGCCCTTAATGGGGGTATTCATTATTACTGCTGAGATGACATAATTTTAACACGTATGTGTAAACTGCGTTTATGCTTCCCCATTAAATGTGAGTTTAAATAGTGTGTTTAAATACCAAAATGAGCATGAACGCAACCGCGTTTTGAACTAAACGTGTATCAAAATGCTGATTTTGGCCCCCCAAAATGAGCATAAATGAAGCCAATGAAACAATATGTACTTTTATAGAAACCAATACCCAAGCCTTCCTTTTTTGTGTGTTTCTGTAGAACAGATGCTCATTCAAAGCATAATTTTTTTTTTTTTACTGAGAGACAATAGGTGGTATAATGTCCATTTCTACATGTATACCGGTACTGGTACTTTCAAGAGTGATCGATCAATCTGGCAGAGAAAAAGATAACCAGTAAAATCTGCTGAGTTGGGGGGTGTTTTTGCGTAAGTTGTGCATGACTTTACACGCCACAGATGCCCTGTTCTTGGGTGCAAAATCAGATTCTTAATGATTTTGATTCCCATCAGCTATAGTTGAAATCTGATCTTTGTAGATTAAAATTGGTGTGAACAAGTGTCTGAATATAAAGTTAAGAATTTGTCAAATTTGATTAGGATTGTAGGAAATTCAGTAATTCACTCCCACTACAGTATGTTAAAAAAGGAACAAAGTTGAGTATCTCATCTATATGTGTAGCATGAAACCCGACCTTGTACAGTTCAAAGTATAGTACTGTACTTGATGTTGAATACCACTTTCCCTTCATGTACATGTAGGTACTACACTGTACATGTTGTATTGTATATGCTGTCATGAGTTGTCGTTTTGATTTGATTCTTATGCGGAATGCACTGCATGATGTCTCTTTCAGTATTCTTTTGTTTTATCATGTGTGTGGCACATTCTTCCCATGCCTAATCGTGGCAGAGCATTCCACCCGTAACAGGCTTGCTGCTACAAGCTGCAGTTAGTCTACAAGCGCAGACCTAATAGAGTACACCAAAGTGGTGAGGTCGTCTATTGTAATGCAAACAACATTAGTCAAGTGAGAATTTCACTGGTCTGACACTAGTCGCTTTCACACACACTGAAAAAGTTGAGATTTGAAAATCGAATTTAGCATCACAATGCAATCGCGATCCAATAGACCGGTCTACTAACATATAATTTTATGCATACAAGTTCAACAAATTTTGCCCCTGACAACCAGAAAGCTTGCCTGAGGTTTGCCTGACATAAAAACAACTAATGTATGCAAAGTGGATTGCAAGTACTGAAATACCATGGTATTTCAGTACTTGCACTTCACAGGCCATCAAAAACCTACCGGTTCTCTAAATCTAGCGATATTATTGGCAGGGAAGTTCTCACACAGCATTTTCCTCCATTTGCCATTATTATTTTTTTTTTACAAAATATACATTTTTGCCTTGCGGCTACCATGTCTTTAATATCTGCCTGTTGGATTCCATGATGCATCGTTTGGTATGTGGCTGATCAGTGTATCAAATTAACTTGCATACATTAATGAAATAAATTTAGTCATCGCTAGATGCAAGGGGTGATGCCCAGGTAGACTGTGAGTGAGTCATTTATTAGATACGCATGGACACACACTTCCATGCACAGCATATAGGTACACAAACACATACTGTACACACCCACACACTTAAGATAAAGTACATGTACCCACGTCTATTCATGTACACACACGCTTTTTACACAGAGGTACTGTACAATATCATAATGTTAACAATATTAAACTTTATAATCACACACTGACATTACTGAGGCACTGCCTGTAGTCATACAATGTACACAGTACTCAAATAAAGCTGTTTTCTTAATGTATTCATAAATTTCTACCTACATGTAACTGCGAAGTAACACGTTGTGATAATCACCTGTATAGATAATTCGGTTGCATTTGATGGAATGCACTATAGTTGTTGCTACTGAGACCAACCTCGGACAAGCTTTCGGCATAACATTCTCATACTTGTATGAAAATGGTATTGTGATACCATCTCAAAACTGGTGTCTGCCAGAGCAGACTAGATCAGAAACCTGCCAGTTGAAATCTGTATAAAGGCATGAGTGCTGTATAACACTACTACACTGTAGTAGTCTCATTAATTCAGACTGAGTCAACACGATCTGGGTTTGTGTGTGCAAAGAAGTAAAATTGTAATTGCATGATTTCAGAAATTGGGATCAAAATGGTAAACCATATAAGTCCTGCTTGATGATTTTAAAATCGTCTAGTTTTCCTCAAATTTTCACAAATGAATCTTCTTATTCCAAGTTCTCTGAGTTAAATTATACTGCATCGAATTGTCACCAGGATTTCTGATGTGCAAGCTAATATTATTATACTCACACACACACACAAATAGACCAGACCTGTCTTCATAGCAGTGCTTAGCAATACATGAATGTGTGTACGTGTATAGTTGCATGTACATACAATGTACAGTGTATGTTCTTGTTATCAGCAAGGATGGGCTTCATGTACCTACATGGCCTCAGGATGTTGTCTTCCAGAGAAAGAATGTGCTCGCTCATGTTACAAGATCAAGGTCAGAACAGTGGGGAGCAACTCAAGTGAAATGGACCTTGCTCCAAAAAGAGCGCCAATTCTTGTTGTGCATGAAACCATGAACATACATGTACGTGAAGAAGCACCAAACAATGTAACGGTACTAGACGACAATAGCTCAATATTATTCAATTTGACTTGTTATCAGGCAGAGAAAATGAGCTGTATTTGCTATCACATGCCCTGGGGATTCAAAGTTATTACATGCAAATATGTGAGATTGGAATGATTTCAGTGTACATGAAGAAGCAACAAAAAATGTACTAGACGACAATAGCTCAACATGAGTGTTATTCAAATCGACTTGTTATCAGGTGGGAGTTGTATCAAACGTTATTTTCAGCCTCTGCACAAAAATGAACTGTACATGTACATGTATTTGCCATCATTATTCCTGGGGATTCAAAGTTTTATATAAATGTGAGATTTGAAAGTGTTCATTGGAGTTTGACAATCAAATCAGACTGTTGTTCTTTTCAATTCATAGCATGTCGGGTAGTACCGGTTACATGTTTGGTACATGGCTATGGGGTGAGTTTTTAGGGCTTTTTATATGTGGTATGCTCCACAGATATGGACTACTGTGAAGTGAAGTCTTAAAAAGCAAGAAATATGTGATCAAATGAAATTTGAATCCATTTGTGTTGACAACATGGTAATACCTTAAACTACTCTACATATCAGCTCCATAATGATTTTTGGTACAAGTGGTATAAAGGCAAAACCATCTCTAAATCTTCAAATTGGCAACACATTGTAAAGATTTTAATCACACTTTTACACTTCAAATTGACACATTTCTTGCTCTAAATCAAAATATATTGCAGTGTGTATAAAATTATGGTGTACCAAAAAATGACTGATTGTAAACAAATTGTGTTGCCAATTTAAAAGCCAAAAAGTGGTCAGTTTTACTCTGAAAAGGCCTTGGTCAATGAATGAGAAGATATTTTTGTGACGAAGTTGGCTGAGTAGCTGTAGTGCATCATTTATTGTGTACCTTGCGTGTAGACAACAGTAGTGTCACCGTAATGACTCATAGGAGTGGTTTTCTGTTGAATGGGTTTGTGATACAGTCATCGTGATTGAGGTAGATAGGGAATAAATCATTTTTTTAGAAAAAAAGATGGAATAAGGAGGGAGCATGTTTGACTAAGACTAGCCATATAAAAGTATAAGCACTCATCATGTTTATCATATTCTCAGAAAAAAAAATGGAAAAAGGAGAGAGGTTTGACTTAGAAGACTAGCCATTTAAAAATACAAATAAAATACACATGCAGGTGTACATTGTACATTGTACATGTATGTTCAGGAGGTTAATTTTTTATTATTGTTTGTACAGAGTGCATTAATGTACTTGGAAATGCAGTAGATGCAGTCAGACTGTGTGACTGTGTATATTACCAAAAAAATTGTCGCTGCCTGTGGGGAATTGCTTTCTACTCTTTAATAATGCAAGCACCTAGTAAGCAGACAAGACAAAAACAAGTCAACAAAAATCTTTACTGCATATTATATTACTTGTACATGTAGCTACAATAATGTGAATTGTAACATTTGAGGTATGTACGTTGTATGCACATGCATGCACACAAGTACTGATTGTATTCTGTATAATATTTGCCAATAAAGTGGTTCATTATCACTCATTTGTGAGATTGGTTTGAATTCATGAATAATCAATTTGTGTTCTTTCATACCTTTCTTTCTCTTGCTCCCTTTCCTTCTCCCTCTCACTCCTTTCTCTCTCCCTCCCTCTCACTCTCCCTTCCCATCTCCCTCTCTCACCTTTGCACCCTCCCTCTCTCCCCCTCTCTACCTCTCCTTTTCTCTCTCTCTCTCTCCCTCTCTCTCCTCTAATTGTCTTCCCTTGTCTCTCCGTATACTTCCCTCCCCCTCCTTCTCTCTCCCCCTCTCCCCCTCTCCCCCCTCTCCCCCCTCTCCCCCCTCTCCCCCCTCTCCCCCCTCTCCCCCCTCTCCCCCCTCTCCCCCCTCTCCCCCCTACCCCCCCCCTCTCCCCCCTCTCCCCCCTCTCCCCCTTCTCCCCCCTCTCCCCCTCTCCCCCTGTCCCCCTGTCTTTCTCTCCTCTCTCTCTCTCTCTCTCTCTCTCTCTCTCTCTCTCTCTCTCTCACCTTCCCTCTCCCTCCCTCTCCCTCTCCCCCCCCCCCACTTCCCCCCGCTCTCTCTCTACCCCCTCTCTCCCCCCCCCCCCCCCCCCCTCTCTCCATACAGAGTGACCCCCTTTATGTTCCAGTCAAGTTCAATGATAGCGACAAGGATAGCAGCAGAAGCAGCAGCTTGAGTGAGCTTAATGACTCAAGTATGTCATCTTTAGTTTGCTTATTATCTACCACCCATTCTTCATATCCCAGGTCAAATTAACCCACTGCGCACAATTTAAATTTTGGGCTTTATGAACCCTGATTAGGATGTCAAAATTTGCCATAGAACTGCACTTACTAAGGGATTTTTGTCAAGCCTTCACTAATTTGTTTTTTTTCTTGTTTTTGCTTTATCAAAACCATCTTATCTTCAGATTGGACTTTTCCAATAAGTTTATGCGTGTGTAGGAGGGTAAGGAGTGGGGTGGGGAAGGTGGGTAGGGGTGGGTTCTTCGGCAATGGGGAGAGGCAAAAGGTTTGATAAACCAGATGTCACCAGATAAACAATGCCCAACAATGTCATCTTTAGTTGGCTTTTCTCCAATACATCTACTTCCATTGTGCATGGATCTGTATGATATCACAGTTCAGGTTCCTGTATTATAAAGAGTTGTGATATCTTCGTCAATAAGAGATAGGGGATTGGACTTGCTATCGATTCAGATCAATTGCAACACTTTGTAAGACGAGGCATAGATTACACAAACTCAGGCTTTCAGTGTGTTTATGTGAAGATGAGGATTTAGGGTGGATGGTGTGGAGGGGGAGGGCAAAGGTTTGGCAAATTAAATTATAGAACTTGAAGGTGTGTAAGCGTGTGTGGGGGGGGGGGGAGGTAAGGCAAAATATTTTGTCAAACTAGATGACTCAAGTAAAAATGTAATCTTACATGTATGATGAGTAATCTCTAGCGCATCTGCTGCATATCTGTATGCAACCACCAGTACATGTAGGTCGATGTTTGACATGCTTCAGTAAAAATGTTATGTTTCCATGGGCATCGCACACTACCACTGTTGTTGTGTGATACTAGTACCCTGCAAACACTGATGAAAGAAGAATTTACATGTTTATAATGCATGTTTACTACTAATACGGTATATTTGACCCTGAACTTTGTGTTTTCCTGTGTTATCTTTACCACCAGCTTCGCTGAATGGGAGAGTGCGATTCAGCAATCTAATGGAGGTCAGACACTTATCAGGTAGGAACTTGGTGAAATTATTACTAAATTTTTAAATTGGCAATACACTGAAATAAAGCTTTTAAAGGTTTCTTTCAAAAGATTTTATTTTATGCTGCAGTCATGACCAAGTAGCCCTGTATGTATTTTGTCTCTAGACCTAGTCATGATAGCATGCAGGGAATGCAGAAAATTAGGACCGCACTACACCGCCTCAATCCTAGGCTAGTCCCCATGAAGCAGTCCCGAGTCATGTGATATTATCAATATCATGTGACCTTCCACACACATATGACCTGGAAGGATGTGCTTTGTGTTGTTCAAGCACACCCACCGAATATCAATGGTACATTCAGGATTTGAATACCATTGCATGTATTTCATGTGTGTTTTTTGTAAAGAACCAACAAGTACTGTGTACCAGTCACTGGTTATCACAATGCAAAGATCTGGGGCCATTTTCATAAACCTCCATTGCCTACATGTAGCTGGGTGTCAAAAATGATTCAAATTGCGTACATTTTAGAAGCTACTGTATGTAGGCTGAGTGGGGCCTCATGAACTTGGCAGCTGTTTTTTTTTTTTATGGATATAATTTTAACCAGTAGGGAAACAAGCATTGAGACGTGTATTAAAAAGTGATATAAGTTTATTTTTTATATTTATATATTTTTTCATATAGAGGTTTAAATCTTGTATCTTGTATAAAGATTTACAATATCTTGTAATTTATTATGAATTATTTATGGAATGATATTCTGTGATAACCAAATTGCATTTCAACAAACAAAAAATAGAGATGATCTGTCCATGTGGGAAAAGAAAATGTATGTGGCATTGAGAAATGTCCAGAAAATTTTTGGTATGTAGATTTAATGTTGCTGAGACGACGTAATGTCCATCATCGTGAATGCACTGAATGTAGGTTTCCTGGCACTTATCTGAACCTCTTGACAGTGTTTGCACTTTAAAAATTATAGACCGGAAAATTGCAATTGTAGCAAATTAGTCATAACTAGAAGCTTTTAGCTTCCTTTTGAAATTGTATGGGTACTTAATAAGTCTCGTTCATACCAGTAAAGTAGTGTGTGCTGTACATGTACAAGTGCCTTTCCTGTTCTCGTACTTCACATCATTTATGTTCTATAGACTTTCACTACCGGTATACGTACATGTAAGTCTATAAATCATTTTTTATTAGGTTTGCAAACCATTAGCCTGGTTCCAAGCTGTTGGGCATTTTCAATTCAAGCTAAGATATTCAATAAACGGGTCTGGCTGCAGTAGACTAATTATTGTCAATTCCTTCTCCTGCTCACCCTATGGGATGGTGGGAGAAGAGGAGAATGAAAGGGTGACTAGTCTTGAGCATTAGACTCTTATCTTTAAGTTTGAATTAGCCATGTTAAAAAGCCGGGAAGCCAGACTAACCAACCATGTACTGTACCACTTAAAGGGATAGTTCACCCTGAAATCGTTTTGGTTTCAATGCAAGGAGACAAATGAAAGAAACATATTTGTGAACGATTGATGAAAATGTGTCAAAGGATAAGAAAGTTACGATCTTTTAAAGTTTTGATTCTATGACGTCATGTGCAAGGTACTCTATTGTATGTTGTGCATTTTTTTTTTAAATGTGCATTTTCTCAAAAAGATACGTATCCTTAGATTACATGTACCTGTACATTTAATACATCATTACACATACTCTGTACCTGTATGAAAAAAAAAAATCCATCATCACAAACAGAAAAAGAGCAGTTTATGGAATTATTTGTACAGAATATATGGGAGAGCACCTTGCATGTGACGTCATAAATTCTAAATTTTAAAATCTAATAATTTTCTTTTTGTTTGACCGATTTTCTTCAGATCTTCACTTCTGTGTTTCTTTCATGTGTCTGCTTTTATTGAAACAAAGATAATTTCAGGGTAAACTATCCCTTTAACTTGCATGATCTTGCTCGTGATATTGAATGTGTCTTAGGTATGTTAACATGGAGATGGGTTGCTGCTGCCGCTTGTTAAAATGACTTTCGTATTGGGTGGCTCACACAGTTTGGACTGTCTGAGCAGTTGAAAAATGTAAGAATCCTTTGCATTAAACTGCAGGGGGAATAACGACAACAGCAATCTTCCTCCGTTTAAATGAACCTTTCATTAGGGTGCAAGTCATATGCCTGGCTTCAACCACAATTTGCTCATTATGCACATACAAATCCCCAAACTAATAACCATAGTGCTTTCCAATACCCCTCTTTTCAACATACACTGTACACTGCACTGAGTAGTTACACATTATTACGTTGTCATTCACCTCCATGTACTGATTAAGATTATATGGATGGAATGCACTCTGGATCTATAAGTTGTTGCTAGTTAGACAAACCTCAGACAAGCTTCAGGGTTACCATTAATAATGTGTTGTTTGAAAAATGTGCATAAAGTTTGCATAGAAATTGAAAACGATGGTATTCAGATTGGTGTTGATGTCACTGAGTGTGCATTTTTGTATCTTTGAAATCTGTCACATCACAGATACCGTAGCGGAAGAGGCGATGATAGCGCGGCTGTCGTACAACGCCACTCAGAGGGCGAAGGAGACTATCCAGCAAACCAATAAATTCACCATCCCTCAAGTCGCGAAAATCAGCTTTATGTTCTGCCTTGTTGTAAGTTTGCTTCTCTCACATTTTTTTTCTTTAAACATGATGGCCCTTTTACAAAAGTCATGAAATTTGGCATGGAGTTGCGGTCTACCCTAACGATAAAGTGTATGAAATCTCACAGTCGTGGCTTCACACAACTTTTCAGAAAGAGTGTAAAACTATTCTGCCCTAATCTGACAAAAGGAGGCAACTAACAAAAGAGACTTTTCTTGTAAATGAGCAAAATGTGTCTGTCACTTGGATTGGCATCAGTGCAACACCACATCATGTTAGATTGAATATCTCGCAGCAAGATGAATATTTCTTCTCCAGATTGTGGCTGTATGTAGGGAATGCTGGGTACAATCTAAGAATACCAATAACCCAGATTTGAGTGATTTGTCACTTGCTTCCTTTTGTCAGAGTAGGGCAGTATTATCGTTTACATCGGAAACCGAGTGACCATGGCAATATTCTCCAATTGAACGCATGCACTGTGGTGCAGACCATAGCTGACAGCGGTCTCCGGTCTCTAGGTTACAAGAACCTGACCGGGCCTAAACCTCCTTGAAATCTAGTGATAGCTATAATTCCACTTAAAGTCAGCTTCCAGTTCTATTATTGGAAGGGAAGCTCTTATCTAGCATTTTCTTCCATGATTTGTGTTTTTTACAAAATGTTATTTGTTTGATCTTCAATAGGGCTACGCTGTCTTCAACATAACGATTATTATAAGGTGACATTGTTTTGTGTAAATTAATTATTAATTTGATTAGCAGATGAAAGCATTTCACCCTAATGCACCCACCTGACTGAGATCTATTGCAGTCAATTACTGTACAAACACAGCAATTGATTGCAATCATGCTGGTCAGTGGATCACAGGTTCCACTCTAATAAGCAAAGATTTGCAAGCAATCCTCAATGAATGAAAGAAAAGAAGGATTACCAGTAATAATCTGGGTACAGAATTCCAAAGTGTAGGAGCTGATGGTATAGAGTGCCGAGGTGTGACGTCATATGACCATATTAGGGAGCTTTCGTTATAGCCCCGCGGACGGCAAAGAGCAATCTGTTCTAGCCCTCCGTCCACGAGAGTAACAGGCGCTTCTGCAAAATAAGAGAACGCGAACGGCGGTGCGTGGGATGTCATCTGACCCCCTGACACCCCCCGACCCGGGCGCACGTGCGATTTGCAATGACATCTATACGAGCGCTGATTGGCTGCTGCCTGCAGCTCGTCGAGGACGAGAAATCTCAAAATTCACGTCCGCGCGGATTGGAGGCGGAGGGTGGCGCATGCGCAGATCGATCTTCGTATCGGATTACTGTTCTGGAGCCCGTCCGTCCTTAAAACGAAAGCTCGCTATTGTCAAGACAACTGGTTCTAAACAAAATGGGCAGAGCAAACATGGGTAATCACAGCAGGGACTCTCTTTAGGAGTGCTCGACATTAGTCCGCGAGACAATCTCTGATCAGTGGAATTCTTACTTGAGCGATGTTGTTTAGAACCAGCAACCTGCATAACAATGGATATTAAGACACCTCTTTGGTACTCTTTGAAGTATAGGTTGCCACACATGCATGTTGTACAGTTTATTTTGCATCAGGCTAATTTGAAGAGAGAGTAGATGGATTGATGTGAAGAACTGCCTTGGGGCTCAGGACTATTAAGCCCTCGCAATGCAAAATAGAGCCCCCGTCCCCCTTAGATGATAAAAGAATCTGTGTGAAAAAATGATTAACTTTAGATTTTAATGGAACACATTATAGACCATTGCCTATGTTCATGAAACCTTTTTATACTAGCTTGTAGAGTTTATTTAACATCAGGCTAATTTGAAGAGAGAGTAGATGGAGTGATGTGAAGAACTGCCTTGGGGCTGAGGGATATTAAACCTTTGCAATGCAAAATAGAGCCTCCCCCCCCCCCCCCCCCTTAGATGATAAAAGAGCCTGTGTGAAAAAAATTTACCCTCAAAGGTTATAATGGAACACATACATTATAAACCATGTTGCCCATGTTCATGAAACCTTTTCACACAAGCCAAATTAGTTACTAAAAATGCATGTAGCTGAATGCACTTAAGCAAATAATTAGGCTTAGTAAGGTTTCATGAATGTGGCACCTGGGCCCATGTTCATGAAACCTGACTAGCCTAGTTAGTCACTAATAGTGCATGTCGTAGCTGTTTGCATTTTACGAGGCTTAGTAAGGTTTCAGGAAAATGGCCCCAGGATGTTTGTTTCATGACACTTCCCCCCCCCCCTCCCCTCCCCCCCCCCTCCACACACACACACACACACACACACACACACACACACACACACACACAAATTTATCTTTGTTTTTCTCCCTAGTATGCCTGTGTAGAGTTAATCGTTTATAAGCCTAATTTGAAGAGAGAGTTAAGTACTGTATAAGCCTATTTTTTGTGAATGGATGGGTTGCAGGCATTTTTGCACACGACACCCAGTGCTATGTAATGCATGCACTGTTCCCAGGCCCGCGCTATGGTATACACACGTAAATGGGAGAAAACAAACTGTACTTGCACATGTTATTACGACGCTCAATTGTGCGCGCGACCGCATGTAACGCCCACAGTATACGATGCCGTCACCCCATCATGAGATTGATAGCGCTGGTACTACAGTATGTATGCGCAGCAGATTAAGATTAGGTGGCAATACATTCGCGTGTTGTTAAATTCGTGACCCTCCAGCGATTCGCAAAATTTGCGAAAATAAAACCCACGCAAAACGGCTTATACCGTATGGAATGGTGTGATGTGGGAATTTGTTCTCATGATTTGAATTATTATTTTTTGTTTATGTTACAGTGGTTCCTGGGAAACTTTGCCTACCAGGAAGCTCTAGACGACACACAGGTCGCTGTCGTCAACACGTTATCATCTACATCAGGTAAGACTGAAGATGGGCGGACAAGAGATCAGCTGGTGCTATGATGGAGGTTTCAATATTTCTATATTAAACTTTTTGTGTCTTTGTCTTTGTTAAAATCCGTCTCTGGATATCTCTCTGCCTGTCTCTCCCTCCATCTCTTCCTTTCTCATACTCTTCTCTCCCTCAATCATCTCTTTCTCTCTCTCTCTCTCTCTCTCTCTCTCTCTCTCTCTCTCTCTATTTCTTTCTCTCCCTGTATCTTCTCTCTTTCTCCTCTCTCTCTCTCTCTCTCTCTCTCTCTCTCTCTCCTATCTCTCTCTCTCTCTCTCTCTCTCTCTCTCCCTTTCTTTTTCTCTCTCTTGAGCTTTTGGTATCTATATTTGAATTACATGTTCTCCAAATCTCTATAAACACATATATTTGGTTGTTTTTGTCTTTACTTACAGGTCTATTCACAGTACTTTTAGCAGCTCTATTCCCAAGCTCACAAGGGGATAAGTTCACACTCACAAAATTAGTCGCTGTCTGTTTAAGGTAAAGAATGACATGTGTTTTTGTTCGCAATTCTTATAGAACTGTTATCCTTCCCATTTCTAGTGATACTGAAAACAGACCAGGGCCATATTGCATATAGATTTTCAAATATTGATAATTATAATCAATTAGATGGTAAGCTCTGATAAATGAACAAATATATTCAACATGGCCTAGGTCTTAACAAAATACAGAAATAACAATGAAAAGATCCTTATCATATGAAAATCATAAACAATTGAATTAAATTGAATTCATTTACCAGCTGTGCTTCATTCACTGTCCCTGTTTACTATTTTTCAACTATTGCTTTGTTGCTATGATAAACAATTACATTTAAATGAAATTATTTTGATCATTTAATTTAATTTCTGTTGTAAGATTGAATTGAATTATTATTTTATTATTTGTTGTATGATTTTGAAATGAAGTACAAAAAGAATCAACTAATTTCTATTCATTTCTTGTCCACAGTGTTGGTGGCATATTCATGGTCAGCTATTACGGAGGCACGAGTAAAGACGACCGCATCAAGCTTGGCTCTCTCTGGGCACTAGGGGGCGCCTTCTTTTATGCGGTCTACCTCGTAGCCCTAAAGCGGAAAGTGGACAACGAAGACAAGATCGACATTCCCATGTTCTTCGGTGAGTGCCCCACTTGGTAGAATCAGTGAGCGATTTTGCAGTTTGTAATATGCAGGTGAGCAGATCAGTGCTGTTACAAATGACCTTAGGTCAATGTTGACTTCCTTTTTGTCTCTTTCATGCTGCGTTTACGCGAGTAGTGCAGTGCTGACCTATGCACGTACTGACCGGTGAAATACAGTTCATGAATGTAGGCTATGGTTGCTAAGAAACCAGGTGTTTCACAAAGGTGTTGACCGATGCATGTACTGACTGGTGAAAAATAGTTCATGAATGTAGACTATGCTTGCTAAGAAACTAGGTTTTTCAAACAAGGAAAGTTTTTTACCTTTCCTGAAAAGTTGTGTGGTACTGTGACTGTCAAATTTCATACATGTTATTGTTTGGGTATACCACCGAGCAGGGGGAAAAAAAAAAAAATCAATTTTTTTTTTTTTTTTGGGGGGGGGCTTCTTTTTGAGCACATTGCCTGATTTGGCTACAATTTAACCTTTTGTCTGTGGGAATTTTGGGGGTTCTTTTAACATTTTTCAGGGCTCTTTTAAACGTTTCAGGCAAAATCACCTCGAGCCCCTGTGTATTTTTTTCCCTGCCACTGATCCATGCTAACTGTCATGACTTTTGTAAAAAGGAGACACTATCTTATCTGCTGCTCTATAATCAATAATAACAAACATTTTAACCCGTCCCTTTGCAGGCTTTGTTGGCCTTTTCAACTTCGTCATGGTGTGGCCAGGCATCGTGATCCTCCACTACACCAGCGTCGAGCCTTTCCAACTCCCGTCGACGAGGGCCTGGGTGTACCTGGCTGTCAACGGCATTGTGGGAACTGTTATCTCTGAGTTTCTCTGGCTCTGGTGAGTCGTCGTGACCTCCTCGAGAAATTAATTCTTTGTTAGCACTCAGTATGAAAGAGTATCATCTCTACATGCGTTACAATATTTTATGATGACTAGCTTTACATCAGGAGCGTGCAAGTTTTGGAAGAAAACATGATTACAGAATTCTACATACTACTTATTAGGATATTTAATTTTGCAAAATTTTCAATTGATTACCTTGAAACATGCACATTGTATATGTTGGACTGGCTACAACTACAATCTCGATGGAATAGTGTTCAACTGTACAAGAATGTGACACACCTATTGATATGAGTTCTTTAAGAGACAGATAAGCTTAAAAGAAGAGAAAATAAAGAAGCTTTTACAGAGTAAGTGTAGGCATTCAAACTTACCAAGATGGAACAATGTCTTTACCAGTTGATCAGGTCAAGAACCAGTAGTCCAGAGCAACTATTCTTAAGGGATTATTGGCTTTACCCTAATCACCTAATCAGGCTGGGGTATTTGGAGTTTGCTTACCATTCCCCCCCCCCCCCCCCCCCCCAGATCTCGGCAAAGGAATGTGGAACTATCATATGATGGTTGAAAGGTAATCATTCCACGCATGCAGCTTCTTTATGATTTGATTGTTTAGTTTAATAGTGATGAAAGAAAATTGCCAAACCCATGTTTTCTTGTATGTACTTCCTTTGTTTCACAAATGTCTTATTTCTTTTTATTTCTTTTTTTTTTTTTTGTAATTCAAACACCATTCATGAAAAGACCAAAATCATTTCCCGGTAATGCAAATTATTAAAGTGGCCATTATGCCTGTGGTAGTGGTAGAATGTGTTGTCCAGTTGGAGTTGATTTTAATTTTCAAAATGGGTTTCAGATGTAAGTTTTGATTGAATAATGTACAGGCTAAAATACAAGGAAGATCTTACAAGAACTGGCCACCATTTTCTCAAATGCTAGGTTAAATCGGTGACAAAAACCCCAGGTGAGATCATACTTAGGAAATATATGATCACAACTAAATAGAAAGGTATATTGTGGATCACCGTCACTTGGAAATCTGTTTTTGCCTCAGGCTCTGCAAAGCCTCTCCCATAGGATATATTTATGTATTTTGGTTTACAAGTGTGCATTGGAGATAAGATTATACAATGAAAACTTAGATCAACTTCCCTACCAGCTGGGAATGATTGCAATTTATTACAGTACGGAGACATGGAGCTGATTGCATTTGATTGCAATCAATTTTAATCACGCTGCGAGGTCGATGACAGGCTCTGCTGTAGTGTATTTCCAGTTGTGCCAATTTTAAGAGCTGAATTAAGTTATCAATATTTCCAACGTGTTGCCAATTTGAAAATTTGATGACAATGTAATGTTTATTTCACTTTGAAAAATCATTATAAAGGGAATACATGAAGAAATTGAATTTCAAAACTGCTTTTATCTTTTATACACTACCATTTGGATTATAAGAGATGGTATTACTTGTTATCAATAGTTTCAGCCCCACCAACTTAACGTGGTTGTGTTGCCCAGTTCCGTATGGGTTAAGATGTACATGTTATGTATGATACTCTTGGGCAGAATAGAAAGCTGCATGAATGGGTCAGGGTTGCTATTGTGAAAGGATTATCAGATTTTCAAGGGGCATCCATGGCAGCTCCATCCCCTTATTTGTGTCTTCATCGTTTAACCGTTTAACCAAAGGAAGGGGAGGATAAACAGACCTCTTCATAATGCCAAAGACATGGTCAGCTTGTTTGCTGGTGACTGTATGTTTAAGTGATCTTCTGTAGGCTTTATACTTGTCTGTGTGTGATGCCTGGTATTAAAGTGGGTAGACTTTCTTTAGATCTCTACCGCAGTTGCAGTATTGTATATTTGCATTGGCATACCAAAAGGTATGTAGTCTCTGATCTAGTCTGGGGGCAGGGGGGTGGGGGTGGGGGGGGGGGGGGGGTTACTGGTGCTATTTTCAAGCCAGGGGCCTACATAATTAAAGGCTATGATTGAGATCAAACAAAAGTCCGTCTCACAATGAAATCCGTGGTATCAATTGTAAATCGCAAGTGATATTGATCGTGTTTCTCATGATGTATCAAATGCACCTGTAGGAAAAATGATGCATCCTTTTGAGAAAATCAACATTTGCAAAAAAATTAGTACACAACATATGGGAGGGCATCTCTCATGTGATGTCACAAAATTACAACTCAGAAAAAATAATAACTTTCTTATCCTTCAGGGTGGGCTTTCCCTTTAAACCACCATTTTGAATACGGGCCAATGTACATAACACTTAGTGACACATATTGACAATTTTTATACTATTTTTTATTTCTTTATACAGGGGCTGCTTCTTGACTTCATCACTAATCGCGACACTAGCTCTGAGTCTCACTATCCCCATGTCTGTCTTAGTCGACATATATTTCAACGAGGTAAGCAATCCTTTTCAGTTTATGTTTTAGGGGAATTTATATTTCATCGAATGTGTGTACTATTGAATTTGTGAGTGCATATTGGAAGTCCAGTTGTAGCTGAATGATGCAGTGCGTGATCAAAAAGGTTGTTTTGTGCAATTATCGGACCACCAAATTCTTCTGAAATCACATTTACCTCACTTAACCCTACCCTACAGTTGGGCCTGAGATCAACGTCACAGCTGATTGCAATCTATTGCAGTCAAACTGCAGTCAATGTATGGAGCTGATAGTGCATTTGATTGCAATCACTGTGCATTTTATCTCAGGCTCCAATGTACCCTAACCTATACCCTATTCCAGTCCAGATTCTAACCCTAACCTAATTTTGTTCGCTCTCCGTTTGAAGTATAGAATACCCATATTTTCATATATTTTTTTTCTTCTCCCTGATGTTTCTGCTAGACTGTATCTCTGTCTTTTGTGTCATTCATATATTGATCATACCTACATGTACAGTATGGCTTACCAAATGTCGACATCCAGGAAGTCAGGATATCTTTACATATGATTATGCTCTATTTTTTTTGGTTTTTCCTGCCTAGGTTGATTTCTCCCTGATGTTCCTGATAGGCTTCATCCCAGTCTATGTGTCATATTTTTGTACCTACAGGTTAAAAATTGCCAACAGCCTGGTTGCCATGCCATATCTATGTATCATTTTTGTGAAATATTTATATATTTCTATATACTTTTGTCTGTCCAGGTTGACTTCTCTCTGATGTTCCTGATAGGCTGTATCCCCGTCTTTGTGTCCTTCATTGTGGTGGCGCTCCTCACGCACTACAACGAGTGGGACCCAGCCTGGGCGCTGCTCAAGCGGCTCTACTTCTGTTTCCACAGGCTCGGCTGCCTCTTCTGTAGAATATTCACCATCTGTCGAAGGAAAACGCCCCACGTCAGGTCAGTCCACCAGGGAATTTTGGTGCTAATGCACTGGAGTATCCCACATTATGCATGCATTGGGAACACTGCAATACCAATTGTTGTCAGCAGAAAGTGACCTAGAAATCACTTTTTTGACGAATTCATTGGCAAAAATTTTGAGTAGGGTTATGGTTAAGGTCAGGGTTAGGTTTTGGGTTACAATTAACAAAGTTAGTGGGATACCAAAGTCCATCAGTGCCGGAATTTTCACAACCTACCTAAGATACATGTCTTACTGAGCAATGCCTTCAATTGCTCTTTGATTGCCCTGCTGAAATTTACACAGAAAGACACACACAAAAACTTGGAAACAAACCCTAATTCCAGTGCTTGTGCTGCTCAAGCAAGGCTCGATATTGGAAACTGCTGCCAAATCAGGCAAGCTATTCTCTCCCCTTAGAGGAAAGAGACTGTAAAGAGATAGCGTATTCCTCTTTCCTTTCTTTGTGCTTGTACCGTAAGATTAGCGCTTGTTATAGAATAATTACCTTGTGTAGAAGGAACTGTAGAAGGAACACAATTCACGCCAATCACTTAACTGGGAAATCACCGCTTTCACTAACGTAAAAGCTGCAATGATACTTAAAATCAACTTCCTTCCTGGCTACAATTTATCACATTTCTTGCACTCAATCACTGTCTTAATACATGGAGTTGACAGAATTTGACTGCATTTGATAGCAATCTTACTGGGAATTCAGCCACAATCTGCCGAGTAGCACATGCCACTGAATAGTGGTTAGGCGACTTTGCAGCAAGTGACCCATCTATTCAAGTCAATGCACGGTTTATTAAAAAATATTCTGACCACCCATACGGTAGGGATTGTAACAATTTACAACCTGAAAACATTAAATATAATTATGCAACATGTAAAATGCTGAATACAACTAGCTTCTGCAAGTGTGGATAATTTCATGCGTGTTGATATAGAGAAAGAATAAGAAGATAACTTACAATGTATGAGTCTTCGGAAAATATTTAAGAATCGTCTTCTGATTTTTCTCTTTTTACCAATTTTTTGGGGTGTTGCTCCCACTTAAATCGGGTCATCATTTGACATCAAGTAATATTTTTCTATATCTGTGTTTCATATTTCTGTTATGTTTATGTCCGTTGATGTGATCTTTTCACACAATCTCTTCTTGACACGTGGCATGTTAAGTCACACTCTACTTTACTCTACTCTACTTCTGTTCTATTTCTGTTTTATTATTTCCTTAGGACCAATCATCCTGCAAACAGATTTGTTTCAGATAGACCTCCTCTTTGCAATTTTCAATTAAAACAAAAGGAACTCACTTATTTTACATTATTTAAGTTTGTACACCTTTCTGGTTTCATGTTTCTTTGTATATAATAGCAGAAAATGTGACATCAAAGTATATTTCCAATGTATTTCAATTTATTATGTATTTCCAATATATTCCAATGTATATTTATGTTTGCTTAAAAATTGATAGTGATAAGATTTAAACTTTGAAATTTAAATTGGTCATTGCAGATTACCATCGTCCGATGACAAGGACCAATCAGAGAGCTTGATAGCGCTTCACAACATGGATGGAAACGGTAATTCATTGGACTGCTGCTAGGTTAGGCAGTAAAATGCAGAGACAACATCAGCATTATGACATCTTCATGTAAGGCATTACGTGGAGGTGTCATGGTAATGTGGTAGTGAACTGTGACTGAAGATCTCGAGATGTCAGGTTCAAACCCATGCAAAAATGCTTTATCCACATTGCCGCTCTCCACCCTTGAGTGTACCTGGAAGGAAGGAGAACGATTATGTAATGTGAATGATCGTGACTCAGCGCCAATATCGTGCAGTGGGGAAGGAATCCTCTCCGGGAAGGGGAGATGGTGCACATACTCATGCGCACGATACGTTCCTGTATCCAACGACCAGGGCCCTAATTATAACATCCGTATCAATTGAGCGTGCAGACAGTGATGAAACAGGCCCCTTACACCACACTAACATGTGGCTGTTCATAGTGTGAATGACATCGGTGAATGTGGACGAATTTGACAAAACCTGCTGCTAAGCTAGTGCTATAAATGCAAAGTTTGCATTCCTGGGCCCTGTTGCACAAAACTTACCATTATTGGTAACTTTGCTACCAACGGCTGTGTCTGTGGAAACCTTGAATTTGATTGGCTGTCAAGCGAGGTTACCATAGTTTTTACCATTTATGGCAGAGTTGCTATTAATGGTAAATTTTATGCAACGGGGCCCTGGTAATTACTATATGACAGAAAGTTTAGTTCTGATCATTAATGCAGAACTTTGTATGAACTGATTCGCTGCCCATAATGTGCATGAAACTGAAAATTTTGTTGGAGTGCTGATAAAATGGAGAGATTTAGCAGTGTTTTGGTTGCTGGAGAAGTAATCGTAGGCTGTGTTTACGTTCAATTTACATGTATCTAGTATCAGCCTGAAACGGTACATCTTGTGACAGTATAGGGTATTACAATGTATCATAAAGAATGTGACTTACTGAAGTGGGAGAAAGCAACTCGGCCTAATTTGCCATCTTCTCTTGTACATGGTTATCGGTGTGCTGCATTAATGTAGAAACTTAATGAATGGAATGTTTTCATTTCATTTATTTAACCATTATAAAAAGAAGAAACAACATAAATACAACATATTTACAAACATAAAATAATGGTATGGACCCCTAAGAAGCAAATCTGCTTATGTGCGGGGCATTTCGTTTTATAAGAAAAATCTCATTTTATGAAATAGCGTTGCCAATTTAAAGCCAAATGAAAATGCTGTCGTCCTGAATGAGTTAAAATGTGGTTCGCTTTGTACATTGTTCTCTGCCCCATAGAGTACCGAAGTGTGACATATGAGCATGTTGTCAAGACAACTGGTTCCTGAACTATGTGGGAAAGGACAGACATCAGTGACGATAGCAAGGACTATTATTGAGAGTGCCTGACACTAGATCGCTAGACAACGTTGGACTAGTAAAAGTCTCACAGGAGTGATGGTGCATAGAACCAGAATCTGGGGTAACAATGATATGACGACACCACTTTGGTACTCTATAGTTTCCAAAAGGAACTTACCACAGTCATCTTCAATCCATATAGGTATGGAAGGCAGGTGCACAATTATTTCTCTCTTCTAAACATCAATGTGTCCAATGAAAATCAATAGAGTGTGTTTGTCTACAATCAAGCAGATTGGAACATGTATGTGTGGGTTATTGCAAACAGCTGATTATTGACTCCCCAAAATTGTTCTTTAAAAGTGCAAACGAAGTAGATTTAAAACATACATAGACCCAGGTATAGTCAATGAGTTATCTAACTTTGCCTTTGAAAATGCTGGTTGCAGTTGCCATCCATTGGAAATACTGGTGCTATAGCTTGGGTAGGAAGTGTGCAGTCACACAATTAGCCAGTTCATACAGTAAGTTGCAGTGTGTGCCTGAGCAGGATATTCTCTCTCTCTCAAGTGCCATATCTTGTGACGTTGGCGACCATTAAAAGACAGGCTTTCCTCTCCATTGCCAGTCTAAGAAGCTCAATCTTCTTTAACCTTGTCCAAGTTGCAATGCTCTGCAAAAACGTTACTCTTTGGTGCCCTCAATCTCTCTTTGCTGCTATCTTTCTAGTTTGAAACAAACACTCCAAAAAAGAGCAGGATATTACTGACACAATAAACTTGGTAAATTGCATCACTTATCGATTACAGAGTGAATTAGGAATTCATTAGTTGGTCGACCACATTCATACTTTTGCAGATACGACAACAGCTATTCAGCTCTGAGTAGGCTGGGAAAGGACATAGTGTAACAAAGTGGTGTCATCATATGTGACCTGTCACCACAAAACGAACAATAAGTCGGATTTTTTTTTTATGCAGCTTTGAAGCCTATACTCTAAGCTTTAAAATGGAATATAACTTAACTTGTATGGACCAAATTAACCCTTTCAAATTACAGAGAGAATGTGAAGGTGTCAGACACACTAATCATTTGGATAACAGAGATTACAGGCTCTAAAGAAAGGGGTACATTCAAGAGTGCTGAACCGTGCGCCATTGTCAGCCAATCTCAGCAAAGTGACATTTTTTTTTCAATGTCCGAAAAAAGTTATCATTTTAAAACCAAGAAAAAACATATTTCTATTTATCATTTTAATCTCAAATTTTGACAGATGGAAGGTCAAGAGTTGTACTTTCAGAAAATACCAAAAACCCAAAATCGACTTTTCCATCCCAACCAAGCTATTTTTAGGGTTGCAGCTGTTTACGTGGAAACTCCCATTGCGACTTATTGGTCGTTTTGTGGTGACAGGTCACATATACATTGTTATGCATGTTTCTGGTTCTTAACACCATCACTCAAGTGAGAGTGTCGCTGGCGTGACATTTCTTAGCGGGCTAGCATCGGGCACTCTTAATGAGAGAGTCCCCGCTATGTTCACCGCTCTATGCTCTACCCACATAGTTTAGAACCAGTTGTCATAACAACATGCTCATGTGACCTCACACTTCAGGACTCTATTCCAGTCCACCTTATTCCCCTACTCCTATGGTTGTTCCGAACTCTTTGTCAAATGTGTGTACATCCATTATCCAAACGCAACTTCAGAAACAAATCCCAGTCTGCATTCTAGTAGGATTTGAAGAGCTTGTTTCCAAAAAGGGGTTAAGTCCATGTTTCTTCAAAATTGAGTTATTAATATCGACACAGTGGATAGCATTAAAGCTTTTAGTGGAGTAAGACCAACTATTGTTACATTCTAAGTTCAGTTTCCCCACAGGCATATTTGTACAAAGTCAGGTTAAGAAAATCAATTTTCTCTGAAGTTTTCAAAGTGGAATTAGCTTCTTTTTGGAAATAAACCCTTTATTTAATCCAGCTCAATTTTCTGAGCGCGGTGTTAGTAAGAACTAGCCTATGCTTCCTGTTGCATGGTAAAGATGGCCGCCCCGAAACTGCACATCACATGTTCACACCTGTGCTTACTTGTACAGTTTTTCAACTTATGTCTCTCCTTTGCTCAAATGGTACTATAAAATGTAAATATATCTCTTCTGATGTGCTTCTAATTAGTAAACTGTGTACATAAAATCAATATTTCCATAGAAATAGCTTAAATAGGATATATCTGAAATATATCACATTACCAAACTCCAGCTCATGTGAAAACAGCATAAAGACTGTCTTTGTTTTTCCATGTCAATGAATTCGCTAAGATTTTTGCGAATTCCATTTTTATGTTACCGATAGTATGTGTATGACTAATTTGTTTATATTGAAAATATGAGTGGTATATTTTGCATGAATGTGTATATAATTGAAAAATGAGAATATTGATTAAAGATTTACATTATATATATATATATCAAAATTTCATTCTAATGATTTGTCAAAGATAAATGATTGCCATTTTTTTTCTTTTTTTTTTAAATAAGCTCTTTGTGTGATGATGTTACATGCCTTTTTCCAATTTGTGGAAATCTTGTTTTGATTTTGCCCAGTAGGAGAAAACTTTGAACCGATATATATATATTTTATATTCTGATAGATTTGAAAAGCTAGCTAACGTGATGATGATTGTGTACTTGTGTACCAGGAGCATGAGAGAAAGTGGGACAGTTAATATGCTCACAAATTAGGATTTCTGTGATATGTGCTATCACCACCTTACTTGTCATGTCGATGTTTTGAAGTTTAAATGAGAAAGTGAAAGAAACAATATTTTTTGTCAATTTTTGGAACAAATTGGAAATTAGAAAAGAAATGAATGAAATCATATTTTTTGTAAACTTTTGCAACCTTTTTGAACATGACAATGTTCCAATTCAAAATGAGAATAACAAATGAGAGAAATCATATTTTAAGTCAAATTTTGGAGCATGACGATATTCCAATTTGAAATTAGAACAACAAGAGATATTTTTGATCAACTTTTGGAATATCTATATTCAATATTGTAGCTTGGATTCTGATCTGGTTACTGGTCATATCCAACAAACTCGAAAGAAGCAAATGAGAAGAAGGATGGTAAAAGGGGAACAACTGTTTTTTATTTTCAAAATTGAACTTATTATGTGAAAGGTCATAATATGAAAGTCACATGACTAAGTAAAACACACAGCTGTGATCTCCACCCCACTGCTTTATTTTGGCGCCAGTAATTCTCAAATCATATTGAGAAGCATTAAAAACACGTTCATCTTGGATAGATCTACAGAGTGCAATACAAGAAGATACCTTTGTTAATATTTGCTTTTTCTAACAAATGAACATTTACATTGATACCTGTATTTGATTTCAATCATTTTCTATTTTGTTAACCTAATACTTGTAGGTCCTATTTTTTGTATGCGTTTGTAAGAAGATTAGATTACCATAGTATGAAAATGTAAACAAAAACAAATGTTTGTCAAAAAGTACTGAATGTGCACCAAAGATTTAATTTTATACACTCTTGACAAGTTTTCTGTTAGGTTAGTATTGACGGATAGAGTGTTTTTGTGTTGAATATTTTTTGAGAAAATACAGGTTTCACCAAAGAGGTGTTACGTCTCACAATTTTAATGTTTACGCAGAAAAAAAAAAACAGTTTTGGTATCTTGACGTTAGGATGAAATTGCGTCAAATTTGCATTTTGATTCAATAATTGCTTCTAATAAAATACTGAAAAAATGTGTCACTCCATAGCATTCTCGTGGATGTGAACAAGAATGCTTCTTTGATTATTATCAATATTAAAATCAATTTATGAATACATGTATGGTCATCATTAAGTATAGATCAAATTCTCACCTGTAAAACAAATAACACTTAATTCTGTCAAATCTATATTACACTACCTTGCACATGTTTGCTGCAACACACTTGTTGACGGTGTAGGCTACTCATATCAACTTTTAAACAGTACCCCATACTGTAATGAAGAAAATACCTAAAAGTAAATACTTTCTTGAGGAATATTTTGTTCAAATTTGCATTAAATTACTCTCTCTGATTGACCCTTTTCAAGATTCCTGCTCAAAATCAATTAATACATGAAAATGGGTTATTTAATTATTAGCTTGCAATACTGTGTTTTGTGTTAAAATGCTTCTGTCCAAACAACTTGATGTATTGTACTTGTTGTTAACCTCTGTAATTGTACTTTGTTTCATTGTCTTATTTTCATTTTTATATTGCTCTTTCAATGTTTATTTTGGAGGTAATTACAGGAGAAAGAAAATGAAAATAATGGCTCTGAATCATTGTTGTTTGTGGTGGGTTGTCAAATTAGTTATCTATCTTTTTTATCCTTTCACTTTCTCTCTATCCATATATTCATTTTTATATATTTTTATGTAACTTTATTTCTTTCTCTTTATACCTATTTATTTATCTATCTACTCAAGGAGGTCAGACATCAACAGTTCCTTGACTTTAGTTCCTACTCCTCTATATTATCCATCTACTCATCTATTCATGACTTTGCCTTTCTAAGGGGGGAGGGGGGGGGGGGGGGGTTGGTAAGCGGAAAATGAATGGGTATGGGTGGGTGTACCAGAAGGGGGGAAGGAGAAAGAAAATTGAAATAATTGCTAAGAATCATTTAATGTTTCTGAGGGTTTCAAATGAATTGTCAATCTTTCTCAGTATGTTACTTTGTTGTCTATTGAGCTACACAAGAAAATATGATAGTGATACATACTTGATCTTTCTATATGCCTATCTGCCTAATCATCCATGTATGTCTCCATCTATCAATATGTAAACCCATCAATGGCTTTCTAGAAGGGG